>JAQGBE010001324.1:0-11584 GCA_034698225.1 Scheloribates latipes | reverse complement strand
AGAGAGAGGGAGTGGGAGGCGAAGAGAAATGACTGGGAGAGAGAGTGAGACAGACAAGTGAGCGACAAGTTTGAGGCCTTGGGTGGACTGAGAAAACACCTATGACTAGAATATCAATAACTTAACTGACTTATGTAAAAAAGAGCAAAAGACCTCGACAGCACTCGGCAAGACTCGACTCGATCGGGTATAAAACAGGGACTCATCTCCAGAGTGAGACACACACCGAATTCGATTCGCTACCAATTCTTGTGCTAACCAGTACTCAAAGCCCAACACTTCAACAATGAAAGTCATTCTCGCCCTCTTCGCCGCCATCGTCTTGGTGGCCGTCGTCAGCGCCCAGTACGGCGGATATGGTCGTGGCTATGGGGGCTATGGTGGAGGCTATGGCGGCTATGGTGGCTACGGACGTGGCATCGGCGGCTACGGCGGATACGGCGGCGGCTACGGACTCGGCAGTTATGGTGGCGGATACGGACGTGGCTACGGAGGCTACGGACGCAGCATCGGAGGCTTCGGAGGCTACGGAGGCGGTTACGGAGGTTACGGACGCGGCAGTTACTATGGTTGAGCACGTCTTGCGGTCGGATCACTCATTCATTACCACTGTTTCTAAATTATAGTTTTGATAATAAATCCAAAATTCGTTTGTAGTTATCAATAAAATTTGTTTGTTGACTAAAAACATACAAACCCTATGTCTTGCTCATTCGATTTGGGTGTTCGGGTGAATTAAATTTTTATTTTATATCAATTTTTAGATAAATTAGAAGTTATATTACAAAATGTTTTAAATTACAGACAATACAAGACAGTTATCCTAACTCTTAAGGATAGGCAGACCTAAAGCCGGGCACTCCTTCATAGAGAGTGTTATGCATTAGCGAACATTTGTTTCGAGGAATCTTCAGGTGATTTGCCATCGGATTTGTGTAACAATTTGGCGAAACTCTGGCAAAGAAGTTGTTTGAGTTCTGAAAGTCAAAAGATTTGCTGATTTTCGCGTTATAACAGTCTTTGCTTTTGTGACTGTTGGGCGTCGAGTGCGAGAAACTGTCGTTGAGATTGAGATCATGTGCGGCACCGAAACTGGTGAAGATCGTGGACAACGAGTCGGCATATGAGGCCGACTTCGGGACTAACATTCCGTATTTGTGTATCGTATGCAAGAGCGGAACGAACAGACCCAACAGCACCAGAAAGGCGTATAAATTCATTGAGAAGCTAATAATTATATCGTTATATTTGGAACGGTTTATATTCATTATGGCAATCATTGACGCGATGAACACCACAGCGATCAGCAGCGAGACAATCAAAGACTGGTTGCCATCCCTCTGATTGAAGGGCGTGTTGCGGGCCGACCAACAGACCAGGAGTAGGAGCGACACCAGGACTGTGATGTAGATCTGGCTTCGCATGTATTCGTGGCCGTCGTGTATACAGACTTTGGCCAAATTGGTCTCATTGTCGAGTGCGGTCCACGAGAACTCATACCTGGAAGACAACGAAAGCGATCTTAGTCTCAATGTCTTAGTCTTAGACATCGTATAATATGCTAATTACTTCCACTTTTGCAATTCAAGAGCCACTTGAATGCCGACAATGAACGCCAGGGTTAAGAACTGATTCAGGCGACTGGTTCTGCCGCCCAATCCTATGGACTTTTGCGCTCTTATATACATTCCTCGGATCAGTAGAGAACCAAAGAGTAAAGAAAGGGATATATTGTGGAAGGAGTGGCGCAAACAACACATCAGTATTGAAGGAGTGAATACAAAACTGTTGGCAGAAATGCAATTAATTTGTTTCTATTAGAGGAATCGGTTCACTACTCACAGCGAAGAGCCCAAGAAAGTGACCGTAACTGCGATCAGATGGAAGATAACCAGCGCCTGATTGGCCTTTCTCATCGAGCCCTCGCACGACTTCATCATTAGAAAGGTTTGCATGTAGAGAGTGATCAGAATTCCCAGTATTGAAGTACTCAATAAGACCATCGACCAGAAGGTGCCCAACCATGCGGTCAAACCATTGTATGGCTTTCGGAGCACATGATTCGAGTCACTGTGAGTGGTCTTCTGTCTGACCGAGGAGTTGGTCTTTGCGAGCTCTTCGGCCGCTATTATCTTCTCTATAGGTGTCGATGCGGCAGACATTTGGTGTCTAATCGAAGACCGCATCAAATTGGAGGGCGAACTGGAAGTGTTGTGTCCATAGACTGCTTGTTTGAAGAGCGGAAGACTACTGGACGACACAGTTCCCAGGGTTAGCCCACTCTTGCTCAGAGACCTGACCATTGATTTCGGCCTATTTTTATGTCGATTCATTCGATTGGTAAGAATAGTCCGCATGAACTTAGTGTCGATATTGAGTCCGGTTTGTGGACTGTAATATCCGAGGTTAATGGTCTGCCAATTGGACGCGATTATCATAATCTGGTACTTCCATGAAATCAATTTGCGGTCGGCATCGAAGCGAAGTCGAGTGCCGTCGACAGCGCTGAGACCACTGCCGGTGATGACTGAGTTCATCGAAGTCAGACTTTTGGTCATTAGTTGAGTCAAATTGTTATTTGTGGCTAAATTGCAATTCATTTTGTTTCCGGCGCATTGTTTTTGGTGCAGATTCTGTAGTTGAGGACAGAGAACAAAGAAAAGAATCGTCAGATAAAAAAAAAGTCAATCTCTGGAAGTGTCGATTAATTGAGCGATCGGTACAGACCTGATAGGCCTGGGTTAGAGCCCACACCGCTTTGACCATCGGAGCCACACTCAGGTCTGGCGAAATCGGTTGATTGGCTTTTCTGTATTCCTGGATCAACGGCTGATCGCCTTTAGATGACTCGGTGTTAACCATTGTCTCGAAATAGTTCTGATATTCGTTCGTATTCTCCATTACAGGAGATATAAGAAATATGTTTTTTCGCAACTTTTCTTTACGGTTCAACTCATTTGATGCCTTCATTTGTCCCGATATATCACTCTTAGTGACGATGATATACGAGTAATTGGATGCCAACCCATTATAGTCGTCGCCGGTTCCGCTCAAGATGTCCAACAGGTTTATGGCTTCGGATGGCGTCAAATAGAAGAGTGTGTTCGCCGAAAACATTTGCTTCGGGTTTGAAAGGTAATGAGAAAAAAACTGTTAACAAGTATTCAATCAATCAATTTAGTGGTTACTTCGTTCCGGCGATATCTCGTCCCTGGATTGTCACCTGAATTGGTCTGAAGAGTGCAGAACAAATTGAATCAAAAATATAATATATTTATTAATTAATTACTTGTCCATTATTGTAGGCAACACTCGATTCATCTTGCTTATTTATCAAGTTCTCATCCGATAGCGACAACAGATGCAAATATTGGCTGTCAAACGACGGCTCGTCATCGGAAACCACTAACGAAACCGATCGGAGATTCAGTTCTTTGACTAACGACATCACCGCCTAATTGGTGGCCAATTATTGTTGAGTTAATTGTAATTTCCAAGTCATGAAACTTGCATTAGACATGTGTCTGAGGGTCGGCCCCACAGAGAACACGTTGGAAGAGTTGCCATCAATGAGACGCTCGTCAGTAGTGGTGATAATCGGTATATTGAAAGACGAAAGCAAATCAATGCTCTTGTCATTTGTCTGGCCGTCAAAGACAACGCCTGACAAGAATAGAAACAAACCATTAGTTCAGACAATTGGTGTCCAAAGAAAACCAATCATTTCTCTAATGAAATGATTGTTTAATTTCCTTATCATTGAATTTCAGTTAATGTTTGCCATAATTAAGCAGACATTGAATTGAATTTCTCGTTCAATAACTTTTGCGATCATTAGTTCTTTTGTTATGTCTGACACTAACGAACTGAGCACATGGTAGTGATGATAGCAATCCAATTGATCTAGACTATTAAGTGGTCGCTTCTGACCGGTCAGCTCTATCTAAATTGCTTGATGAACCCCAAAATGTATTGTTTTCTATACCGATTAGCGGCGGATATGCCTTCGACTCGCGACAGATTTTGTTGCCGACACTGAACAGGTGTGATATGAGCCGAACGGACTGGCGTTGGGCTACCGTCGGGTCGCCGCACGTGTCGTAGATATAGACACCGATCTCGTCCTGACTGTTGAGTCTTTGTTTTTGGTTAAACAAGTGGAGAGACCAGACATTAGCCATCGAGTTGTGGAGTCCATTAGAGTTAATGGAGTCGCACAACGATTTGGTGGAAGTGCTCGAGTGGGCGCCTATCAGTAGACCGATGTTAACCTGCAAGACATGTCGGGTTAACCTTTCAAATCGTCTTTTTATGTCTCAAATTATTCTAAAGTCAATATTTATTATATCCGTCGCGACAGTAAAGGAAATTCGGGACCAATTCTCTCACGTCTTATTGACCCGATTTCCGACTCTTTTCATACGATTCTCATCAAACGAACTGATCTTTTGTTTCGTTTTGGTTTATTCAAAAACAAATTTCACTTTTTTAGAACTTTTGATTCGATACAGAAAAGAAATGATTTCTTATTTGAGTTTCGATGAGATTCTAATATTTTTTGCTATTGTTTAAGAAAAATTATTTTCGAGTCGACTGAAAAATAAAGTGAAATTCAATTTACAAATACATTTGTAATTATGTTTTGCGTCTTTGCGTCAAATAAAAGGCTTATTACGTAAAAAGATTTCTTTGGAAACAATTTTTATAAAAATTTAATTGAAGTCTTCATTCAATTACTTCACTGGCGATCATCAAAGATATCGAAATACACTTAAATATCAGGAAAACTACCGATAATTATGTCATCAGAATTGGAATCTCTATTCAATAGAGTCTATTGAATACAAAACTCATTTAACTAATCACTTAATGATCTTTGAAGAGGACCTTCAGATTTAATAATGGCTTATCTGTGGTAAACAATTGCAATATATTAGCGGAACAATGGTTAACAACAAAACGATGCAATTCCAAATGAGCATGCAACAACTTTGCAACAATAACTGCTGATTATCTATGCATGTATTGCCTTATCTGCCACCAAAACACTGATTATCATTGGTTTGCGGTATGTTTGCCACGAATGACATACCTTTCCCTTGTAGATGATGGCTCGCGGGTCCGAAGTGGCAAGGTTAATCCATATTTGAAGGCAGAGCACAACAATCCACGGCTGGGCCGCACAGATGTTCCACCGTTTCATTGTTCACAGTTCTGCACACAAAAAAAAAATAAATCGATTTTAAATATATTACTAAAATTGGTCACAAAGTGAATACTAATCACCAGAAAAGGATAAATTCAATGAAAGGCCGTTCGCTTATCGTTCTCATTGCCGAACGCTATGAAATTTTTTGGGACACATTATTGATTTGTTTGTCCGTATAATTGAAACGCTTTGTCTAATTTGTCTAATTAATCGAAACCGACTCAAGCCTTGAATCAGTCGATAATATTTTTGCCGAACAAAAGTTAATTTTCGAAATGACAGCGATAATCGATTATTTATGACACTGTTTTACAGTGTTTCCAATACTTGGTTACCGCAAAAACTCACAGATCGGATGTCGACACTAAGTGCCGCACATAGCGAACCAATTGCTTAACACCCGTTTCACACAATTTGTCGGCCGATTTGGTCGCTCTTCGGCCCAATAAATCGATATCAATATATCGGATCAATAAATGGCTGACTTCTGAGGCCTAAATCCAATGACTTAGAGCCAGAGTAGCCGTGATTTCGGATGAAACCATTGGATATGAAAAGTCTAACCACTAATGGGATTACGTTTTGAATCACTGTTTTACGTGACTATCGGTTGACTAAATCGGGAAAAGATGGCAAACAATTAGTAGTTAGGAATCACTGACTCTGAGACCAACGCCTCGATAACAATATTATCTTAATACTGGTCTCGAATTGCAAGTATTTCATCGCTAAAGTCAGTCAAACACAAAGAGAAACTAAAGAATTAAATGGCTTTGAATTCAAATGACTCGAATTCCTCGAAATTGAAACTCTTGTGAAACAATGAAATCTCTAATTAATATAATTTTCCTATTTTTAATAATATTTAATTACAGATGGAAAAGAGGAAAGTTCGCCACAGAAAGTAGACAAAGAGAAATGTAAATTAATTTCAGCCGACATATCGCGATCTTTAGAGCAATTACTCTGATTATTCAAAATTAATTTAACGTCACATTGACTTCAATCTTGCAAAAAGTCCTCAAACAAAAAGTCCCAAAAAGTTTTTCAATGTTATGAAATTATTATGACTCACTTTGTGAGGTGAGATGAGCCTGATTAGCGAACAGTGATCTTGGTGATGCACACACACTCAACAGGAAAAGTCCATTAGAGGCACAATCCTTGGGCACATCACTGCCACTGACCAGCGAAAGTGATTTCACAACTCGCACGCAATTGACATCAAAAATGCATTTAAGTTTTGCATCGAAATCACTAAACGGTTTTATGATTGCATCCAAATATCGGTTAATTTCTTGTGAGAACTAATTTGGCGAACGGTTTGCTGTCAGACGTGTTTCGCAAAGTGTCGGTCAAAATAACTTTTAAGTCGATTTTAAAGGAAACTCAATATCAGAGACAAAAAAGTTAGTAAAAGTAATTCGAATAATTCGTCGCCGATATGAAGGGCTTTAAATAGCCTTTTGGTCCAAATTGAGTGATCGAGTGATAAACAAAATCGATATCCAGTTCTGGTGACCAACTTTTTGCGCACAATTTACACCCAAAATGCAACCGAAAGTTATCTTTTGATCAGCTTCTGGTCACTTGAATAGAAAGATGCATTTAAATGAGCTAGATCAGATGAGATAGTGCTTTCATTATATCATTTACAACTGGTATCCGACTCTCAAGAGCCGACAGACCACTAGAAACGACAGTTTTCAGATAAAACTTCACTTAAACTAAGTGTCGAAAAAAGTAAATTTCGATTTTCAAACTAAATAAAAAGTCGACTGAACTAAAAACGAAAGCATAAATTGAATTAAAACTAAATTAATTTTTATTTTTGTTGACAAAACCAATAATAATGAGTATTAGAGACAGTGTTTGGTCAGTAAATAAGGCCAAACACTACTTGTCTTTAACAAAACCAATGGTTAATCTCAGAGATCAGAACAAAAGTAGTGATCAGTAAAATCGCAAATCAATGGCTGAAAAAATTAGTCAATTATTTTCGTGATTCTTATTAATCTCATTGCAAAACAAGGAAGTTATCGATCATTAAAATAGAAATGAATAGAATTGACAATAATTTAATCAATCGAACCGTTCATAAACTGCTTCATAGAGTTGATAAAAAAATCATTTTTTAATAATCTATTTATTAAACTGATTGAAGTCTATTTACTCTTTAGGTTAGATTCGATTCAATGGCTATTAGCGTCAAATCAATTGATTATTCAATGACTTATTAATAGTTAATAATAGACTTGAAATTGAAAAATGCGAATCACATTCAGTACTCACTGGGAATCGGCATTAAGTCCATTAAATTGGCGACAAATTGAGCGAAACAGCAGTCAATCGTTGGCTTTGCACGACTCGAATGACATGATGGACCAACACCACCAACACCAAGAACAGGCACTTCTGTTTATTCAGTCACCACTCGATTACATTATTCGCGATGAAATCGAGTCTTACTTTGCAAACAATTTAAACAGTTTTCAACAGAAATAATAATAATTTTCAGTGATTTGAACGCAAATAAAGTGCAAACACTCACTGGAAAAGTAGTTTAAACAGTCGTCGGACTGAAAAGGTTTTCACAACAAACCAGAGATTCGTCTGATATGAAGATCGAGTGGAGAATCACTGCTCGAGCGAAGACCTGGTCTTCAATGTCATTAGTAGTGGCGAATTGGCGAACAATCAGTCCTTTGCCAGCCTTTCCTCGAGTGCCGGACTGAGAGGAGCGCCGGTTCTACGCTCTGTTGGCTGACTCGGAGGAACACAATCGGAGAAGTGCTGTCTTTTTTTGTGGCAGACATTCATTAGATTGCAAGTTGAGTCGAGTCGGTTGTGGATCGCAGTGCACACTCGGTTGCGAAGCCAACACTTGTTTTGTTTTTATTCTAACGAAATAATAGCACCAAAAATCACAAAACAATTTCTGAAGTTTAGCGACATTTCAATTGACTTTTTGGCGATATTTGACCGAAAATTATAGTCATTTAGTTAAACGATTTCATTCAATTCGGTTGGACTTTAATTCCAAAAGTTAATCAAAATCACAATTGAATTGATATCACATTTAATTGATATCGTAATGAAATAACTAATAATTTTTAGAATTAAATTCCAATTATAAGTGGAGACGAAAAACTGTCTGACATTTCGAGATCAGGAACTAATTGCTTATTAGAGTCAAACAAACCGAAAGAAACTCGAATTAAATCACATAATTCTTGTGGTTTGGACTCCAATCGGTGTAACACTGATCGACAGTTAGACTCAAGTGTCGGACAATGAGCGCAATAATCAGTGTTTTTGATTCAAAGGCACACGAATTTAGGTTTTGTTCGGTCTGTGTCTCAACTTTTCGACTCTGTCTTTCATATTCTGTCCAAAACACAAACCCAAACACAAACTCAAACCTATTTCTCTTGTGTCCAAACGTCACGCGATTATGATTTTGATGACAAACTATTTTTTCCCACTTTTTGTTTGTCTAAAAAACAATTTTTAGAACTATTTCTTCACTTCATTTTGATATAAAGTTTTTTATGACTTGCAATAAATGTACATAAAGTGAGAAAATTTAGTGTCGTTTGGCCTTTAATTTGTTTATCGGCACAAAACCCGTAGGAAATGGAAAAGTGATTCAAAAGTCGAGTGAAGACTCGTCTCGAGTTGTGATGAATGGCTGGCATTAAGTCATATATCAGAGCGAAATTGAAAATAGAAACAAATTCTAATCGTTGAATTAAAGAAGCTTGCACAACTCAGTTGACCACTAACTGTGCTAAGCTAGTTTAGCTTTTCTGGTGCTAAGCTAATAAACAATTTAAAATTTTGTTCAAAGAATTTGTATATTTATCGCTTCCAAAGTTCGGTTCAAATGCTCAGCACTGGTGTAATCGAAACCATGGCTTACTGTCCCTCTCAGTCCGCACCGCACGGCCAGCAGTTCAGTCGCTACTGAAGAGGCTCTCAGACCAGAGAGCGAAATATATTTGGCGTACATTACCACAGTTAGTGGTCAACTGAGTTGTGCAAGCTTCTTTAATTCAATTATTATCATGTCACAACTTGCAAGCTTAAATGATCGTATCAAAATTCTAATCGATTTCTATCAAAATTCATCGATTATTATTTAACCTGGACCACTTCCAACTGTTGCTCTCATTTCTTTTATCTCAAGTAATCGAATAAAAGAGAGAAAAATCAAAATAATTTCAATTAGCAAACGAGTTGCTTATCGAAGGGTTATTTACAGAAAGTGCTTCGTTTCGACTCAATTAGAAAAAACTTTTGGCTAACAAATAATTCACAACTCTTTTCGACTTAATTAAAGACCAAAAACTGTTTTCTCCGTTTCGACACAACTTTTGAGACAAATCTTTTGTCTGAGTTCTCGTACTTTCGATTGACTTCACTTTCGCGTGAGAGACACGAAAAACATAGTTATTGTCAAAAAGTGATCGAATATTACTGTTTCGAACAGAAATACGTCAGTAAGCCAGGTATCTAAGGCTGCTTTGCGGCTATGATGCAGCACCTTGCTCACCATATTATTAAATATGACAGACAATCGACTAATTCAAAGTTACAAAACGAAAAAATAGAAATATAATCTCAAATTAATAGCATTATAATTAATACCTGGGGCTCAAGGATTCGACTTTTCTAACAGCTCTGAAAGTTGGGTTTATTTTGGCGTTTAATTTGAGTAATGATTGCTTTTTCTTAACTTTTACTTTACGTAATAAAAATCAATTTTGATTCTCAATTCGGAATTTAATTCGTCATAAACTCATAAATCATGAATAAATAGGTAATCGATATAATTGTGTCCACTAATAAGTTTTAACCACCAATAAGAATATTGATTAAAGACCCGATAGTTTTGTTTATTACTGAATAAATTGCATTCATTTCTAATTACAAATTGTAGCTGCTAGCTAATATTCACTAATTACATTGCAAATTCAGTTATTAATACTATCATTTAATGTCAATTTTAATTAGATCAGACTTTACAAAGGAGCATATTTTAAATACTTATTTAGTAATTAATAAAAACTAGTTAATTAACAATTGAATCAAAATTATCTAAACAAGTTATGAGTCCAATATTTGACTCGATAACTATTAATAATATACACGTGTCTCGACATTATATATTCATTTTATAAAACCATAATTATTGACATTTTGATAGTTTGCTCGAATAGACGCGAATTTCTGCTCAAATATGTATTTATGATAAACAGAATTCAAATATTTTTCGATCAATTGATTGAAAATATAAAATTGAAAACTACTTTTAGATATGTTTGGACTGCAATATAAAAGTGATTAACTAATAATTTACTTTTAAATATAGAGATTTTCCGTAATATTACACAAAATTATTGTGTTTTTTGGTAACTTTTAGATAAAAGTATTGATACAGTTATCGATGTCATTGATTGGTCATTGAGTGCACTGAAGCGCAATACTATTGAAAGGGAAGACAATTGAATCAAATTGAAGACAAGAGTTGAATAAACTTTTGGTTTGACTTTTGTCTCACGATTTGTGTCACAGATGTGTCGATCGGCCGACAAATTGGTTTGACTTTCGCATATGAAATGCCAACAGAAGTCAGACTACAAGCGAACCAATCGATTGAATCGACGAATAACTTATCAAAACTCATAAAATTGGTTTCATTTGCATTGAATTCAAGCGAAATGTTCGCTAAAGTCAGTCAATAATTATATAAAACGTTTGTTTTTATTACTATCGATACACAAAAGACTTGAAGACAACAGTCGGTTATGAAATGAAATTAAGATAATTCATAAAATGGTTATTCAATTCGATTACACAATCAAAAAGAAATACTAATAAAAAGACTAATCAAATGACAGGTCTTTTGTCGGAAAGACATTTGCGAAAAATTAAATAAATAGCAATACAAATGAAGTTATAGTTTATTACTTTTGCTAATAATACTCATTATTTGGACACTTAATGTGAGATTTGATTACATGACAAAAACCAAAGAGTGGTTCCAAAGTAGTGATAAAAATATAAGAAATATTAAAATCAGTGATAAAAATGAAAATACAATACTTTACACGAAACTAAAAAACAAAACTTCGAGTCCTAAGGGCTGCGTTCGGTAGTGCCGTTGTAGACCTGTCGGTCCGGGTTCTGGCCGCGGTCTGACTCTTCGTCGTCGGGCTCGTCGTGACCGGCGCTGCCATTCGTGTTCCGGTTGTTGTTGATGGCGATGAAAGAGTCCCTTTCGTTGGGCCGTATCGGACCCGTGCCGTTGTTGGCGGTCATCGATGTCGTCCGGATTTGGTCGCCTTTGCCGCGCGGCGTACGACTCACTTC
>JAQGBE010001323.1:0-11584 GCA_034698225.1 Scheloribates latipes | reverse complement strand
CAGATAAACGACAAAAGAGTATTCGACCTAATGTTTTTGTTTTCACAAAGTCATCCAGCTCATTCCTAGTTAGAAATATTAATTTTATTGTTCATTCATAGGATAAATTCAGAATAAAATCTTCTATTGTTAACTGAATTAATAATACACTTATTATCGGAATATTACATAAAGCGACTGAACAAATAATCTATGCAATAATCTAGCAAAAAATGAATATATCTGTCAAGCCGTCAATCACTGGACAATTGTCTCAATTGGCGAGTGATTGCATTTGGCTCAGGTGATGGCAGATCACCATGTTTGTATTGTAGACTACAATATAAAATTGTTATTTCATTATCTATTGCTGTGACAAATGATCTGGTTCGATATCAGGTTAAGAATTGAGTCAATTGAAGAGCGATAATCAGTTTGTCGAGTGAGAGGACACGAATAAAATGACAAATTCGCTGATCGTGAAGGCAGTGGTACTTCTTGTGGTCTGCTATGAGGCCAATGCCGTCAGTATCTATTCGTGGACACTGACTGGCCGTAAGTTCTGTTGGAGTAACGCATCCAAAGAACAGACGGAAGCGCTCTTTAAGTGCGATAAAGTGATTCGACCGGAGGTTTGTCTCTTCTTTGTAAAGCATCAAGGTATCAATTAAGACTATTGGACATCTACTGAGTGTAGCGCAAGAAACTGCTCGAAGTCTGTCTGAAGAGTGTAATGGGTTATACCCTGACTGACAAAATTCCTCTGATCTGTTCGTACTCGACGAAGGAGAAGGACTTCCAACTGATGGACTGTATGTTCAATAAGACGGCAGAGGTTTACGGCAAGGAATACATGGTTTCTGCCAAAGACGAAGACTTCGACAAAATCGATGCCGTCGAGAATGAGTTCGAGGTAAGTCTCAAGCGACTAGCTAGCTCACTCTAGCTCATTCTAACCTATTTGCTACTCTAGTGGTGTCTCATGAAGGCGGCCAATGTCTACGGCTTCGAGAAGTTGTGTGACATCAACCTCAACGACAAACAGACCAAAGACGTCCAGAACTGCGATAAGTCAGCCAAAGAGGTGAACCATTTTTGAGGTTGAGATCAAATTTGATGATCAGTTTTCGTCAATGAATCAGATGATCGACTTATTGAATGAGTGCCGCAAAGAGTCCAAACTTCAAATCGACAGCAGACCAGCCATTTGTGACTTTTACAAGAACCAGAACGTTAGTCTATCTTGTTTGATCTCGCTTGTTTTGCGATACGCTTACCATTATTGACATTCTTGGAACAGGTGCTCAACTGCTGGAACAAGAAGTCTAACAAATGGACAGAAAATATTCAAAACGATAAGTGGAATAAATATATTGTGAGTGATCACTGAATTCAGTACTGATCATCAATATAACCAAGTGCGTTTTCACAGGAATGCCTCGATGACATCAAGCAATAACTCATTATCATCTATCAAGTATTTTCCCGATTATTTCCAATCAAATAAACCAATATATTCTTGACAATTTTATTTATGCTCACATTATTGGTAAGTATTAATATGACAACAATAAGTGTCGACACTGTCGATAGTGGAACCTGACGTGAGCATGGTCACCACCTTGGTCACCACTTTGCTTTCTTTGGTTTTGACGGCTCAACGCCAATAATGACTCGACCGGTCACTCCATCGGCGATCCGTTTGTTGTTAACTAGTTTAATGTCATAAATGGTAGTCATATCTCCGCTGTCCTCAGCGAACGCCTCATCGTTCGCATTGACTGTGCGTTCCTGAGCGTAGTAGGGAAACACCGGGTGAACTTGGTCGTTTAGTGACTCGGGGAAGTAGAGTTGGCCCGTGAATATATCACGTCTGGTCGGGGACACGATCTTGAAGTGAACGTGACGCGTTCTACCATGATACCAGCCTGATATGGCCAAGATTTTATGAAAGTGGCGATCAAATTATTTGGATGTCTTACCCGGCAATACTGTGAGGAACTGAACCATTCCGTTGGCGTCTGTCTTCTGAATGCCTCTCAGGAATGTCGAGTTGTCTGAGGCCGGGATATGTGCGGTAGTGTTCGTGAACTCGACATTGGGCGCAATCTTGGTATAGCCCGAGTAGTAGCCGAGAGCGTCGCACATCCAAACGTAGACCCAGTAGTTGTCGAGCGGTCGGCAGTTGTGGGCGTCGTTCAGAAGAATGGTTAGAGTGAAGGGTATTCCCGGTCGATATTCTCTAATGTCTTTGCGGACATGTCTGTCGTCAATAAAGAAAGGTCCCTCGTAGCTGACCGGGCTCACAGTGCATTGGTGCTGCCGCTCCTGACGACCGTGTTTGCCACAGTCTTGCAAACACTGTACTCCCAAGACAGCCAAGATCAACAGCAAGCATTGTTGGTATAGCATAACAAACTGGTTGTTCCTGCGAATAGGAATCGACATTAAAGTGCCATAGAATATTCCAATTGGCCGTTTTATAGGCGAGTGAGCAAGGTCTCTACGTGGAAGCAGATTGGCTTCACGTAATCACAGGAATACCGGCAGAACTGTAACAACACAAGTGTTAAAAAGTTATGTTCGTTTGACTTCCCAATCATATCTATCATAATTTATTCACATAGATCTCACTGTATTTCTAGACCTGCTTCTGGTCTATTCCAACCTTCACTTGTCACTTGTCAGGCAAATCCCTGCTTTTATTATACCTCTCCATAGTTATTGGTAGAGTGACCAGATATTTTTAATTCAAGAAATTGGTTATGTTTTAGTTCTAAATAGCTTAGATATGATCTAAAATGATATATTTCGAAATGAAAATAATTCCAAATTTTGGCGAAAAATAAGAACATAAATCAATTATTGCAATATTTTTACCAAGTAAATAAGAACGGCTAATGTATTTCAATGGAAGTGTATTTGAAATAAATAAGAACAAATTGCTTAATTTAAGAACAGTTCTTGAATTTTAAGAACGTCTGGTCACTCTAGTTATTGGCGACATTGCATAAAAGGGTTTTGCGTCAATTAATTATCACTCAAATGTGCAGCTTTCTTCACTAATTTGTGCTTGGTGACATAATTCGAGTTTGGTCATAGGTTTGTCAACTAATAGATTTTTGATTGAATTGGCTAGATTATGATCATGACAATGTAATAATGATTTGCCAAATAGAGAACAGTTTATTGCAACAAAATATTAAATAATTCTAACTGAACTTGATATTGGCAAGCTAAACCTTTGTCTGAGTAAATTTACTACAACTACTCCATTAAATTTTCAGTATTCGCCGAATTGACAGTAGCATGGTAATATCCTCACAAACTCCTGCACAATATCCTTTGCAATTCATAGAATCGCAAGGTATCAGTAATCTTGATCATGAAACTCAACTTAATCAATTATTCACTCAATTTGATTATGAAAATTAAGTAAACCTGTAATTTAATTTAATTTAATCAAGATTATAATAGTCTTGGCTAATCACATTCATCAAGTAGCATTTCTCTCTAGAATTATCGTTAATTTTTATTAAAAAACATCAATAATCGGCTGTCAATGTGTGAGCTCAAATGATCAAATCACATCCGATCGAAATGACACGATCAAGCTCCTTTGATTCGACATTCAGTTTATTCATTCGAGTTTTTTTTTGAAAATGAAATATAAAATTCGAATCAACAAACACCAAGTTGTAACACACAATTGGAAGAACCTGTTGAGAATGTATGATCAAGTTAATTTCGTATCTGTGGCCTCTGATTGTAATTATATTAGCAACCAATTAATTAATATGACTAATGATTATGTGATTATCGCTTTACCATCTGTTCAGTAATGATTAGAAGTCACTAATAAATGGTCGCCAAATTGAATTGTGTCTCAACTCTAAGTTAATCTTCACTATTGTGCTAATCTCTGCGTACAATTGAGTTAAACCAACAAACTCAATAGAACCATGCTTAAAGAGTTTAATGATACGGGTAGACAAACCGAAGAATGTGATGCATTGATAGATAGCAAACAGAGGCAAGAATCGAGTGACCATGCTCCTCTTATGGTATCATGGATTGGACTCACTGTTTACAAGCAAACATTCTGCAGATGGAATGCAGAGACAATTCTCAATGACATCAGCGGTTCGGTTGAGTTGAAGACAATGACCGCTATTATGGGTCCGTCCGGTGCGGGAAAGACAACACTCTTGGAGTGCATTAATGGAAGACAAGTCAATCGAATCGATAGAAACACAAAATTATATTTGAATCCAAATTTCAAAATCAGATCTTGTTTTGTGGTGCAAGACGTGAGACAACACCTGATGGAAGGATTGACAGCATTGCAGTCTCTCATCTATTCTTCTAAACTGAAGAACCCATCGAAGAATTTCAACCACGAATTGAATGCCAGGACTTTGTTAATGGATTTGAATATCCCTAATACTAGCAATACATCAGTGGATAAGTGCAGTGGAGGCGAACAGAAGAGAATAGCCATCGCTCTCGAGCTGACGGCCGAAGACAAGCCTAACCTGTTGTGCATCGATGAGCCGACGAGTGGTCTCGACAGCTATGCCGCCGAAGAGGTGATGTAAATGATTAAAATCAGTTTTAAAACCCTATATTAATAGGTAATCAAATGCCTGAAACGTGTGACTGCAAGACACGGCATATCAGTGGTCACAAGCATTCATCAGCCGAATAACGAGATAATCGCGAAGTTCGACAAACTCTATGTTCTAGCAATCGGTGGTATCTGTATCTATGAGGGCCCGTATAGAGGTCTGACCGCACATCTAAACAGTGTTGGCATCGAACTGAACAGCGATCGCGTGCCCATCGAAGTGATCATGAAATTGGGCTCGAATTGCCATCACCAAGAGCTTCTCCAAATGAAAGAGCTTGTGAGGAACAAACAGTTGTCTCTAAATGACATTTGTGTGGCAGAAGGACACATTCTAACTGGCATCGTGACTAAAAGTGTCGCATTCAGTCTTTTTCATACCTGGTATCTGTTGATGAGACTGGTCAAACAAATTGTAGCCAGCAAAATGCGGTCATATACGCTCCAGTTCCTTTTCATAGTTATCACCGCAACATTTTGCACCCATTTATTCAATCCCGATATCGGCCGACCGGACGGTTGTGTAGACCCGAATGCGACCACGAATTGCAACCAAACCACTGCCAATACAAGGGATGACCAGCTTTTGGTGCAAAACGTTTTGCTCCTCTTCTTACTGATGGAAGCCTTGCAGTTCTTCACGATCACACCAATGGTTCTCGTATTCACTAATGAGATCCAACTCTTCTTCAATGAGCATAAGAATGGTATTGACTATGCATTTGATAATTGATTAACTGATTCTGTTCGCAAAGGTTGGTATAGCACGGGATCGTACTTCTGGGCTAAGACTGTGGCAGAGCTGCCGATGTGTGTCCTCACATGTGTCTGCTATTCGACGATACTCTACAAAATGACTCACAATATCGACGACGGCTTCAGATTTTGGGGATATATCGGTGTAATGACAGTGACCTCACTCACCACTCAGGGCATCGGTTTCTCGATCGGGGCAGTGATGTCGGGTCGGGAGAGGTTGGCCAACGTGACGGGTGTGGCGCTCGTCATATTCGAGATTATGCTCTGCGGCTATTTCGCGCCCATCGATAACATCCCGGCTTACCTCCGATGGATTCAATACCTGGACTTCACTAAACAGACTTTTGAAATGACTCTGTATTTGATATACGGCTTCGACAGGTGTTCGACCGGTCGAGTGTCCAAAGTGTTGATCAGGTATCGCCTCAATGACCTTGCTCGCTTCTGGCGCAATCTCTATGTTTTGATTGCTATGGCCATAGTGGTCAGAATAATCGCATTGATCGTAATTTATATCAAGGTGAATTTTAAGAATTATCCAATATTTAATCTTAGAATTAACAATGTTTCAAATATGGAAAGAAATAGACCAGGTTATGTTTCCATTTGAATTACTCTATGATTGATCCGTATTCGAATGTCTATGTCATTAGATTGTAGTGCAGATGATATAAATGTTCACTTATCTGGTAAATCATACCATAATCATCCAATTTATTGGAAATAATTTTCATCCAAATATCAAAACTCATAATTATTAAAAAAAATTATTTATGCGACTACATCATGGCCAATTTGACTAGCCGAGAGCGTCGCACATCCGAACGAAGACCCAGTATCTTTATCTGTACATATGTAATAATATGTAAACAAGAATTGTCTTAACTTTCCCTCGATGTCGGAACTGTTGGCCATTTTGCGATTGCGGTCACTATTCTTGTGGTTTGTGATGGGATTCGGTAATAAATTCCTCAAATTCTTCAACATTTGAAGCAATGGTTAACTCATTTCTTACAACGAGTTGTCTCTTCGGCCAAAATAAAGAGAACTTTTCCTTAAGTTTGTTAATCAAAGAAAATGAGAGTTTATTTATGAATTAGTGCCAAAATATCAATTTAGAGAATACATAAATATTAGAGTAAATTAATCGATGAAAGCAAACAATAATCAAATGAAATATTTGATGAGAAGAGCGACCAAAAGTAGTTCAGTCACTGTCGGGTATCGAAGCGATAGTCCACTGCTTTTCTCAGCGTCTTTCGGTGGGTTAACCGGGGGTTTGGAATCGGCGGGTAGATTGCCAGATGGACCGCCAGCGGGATTGTTAGGCTGGACCTGGGGTTGGTTTCCAGATGGGTTCATAGGAGAGCCTCCGCCGCTGATGTCCTTACAGTCCAGGTATCTCTTGTATTGCTGACATTTGGGGTCTGAAATGTTTTCGATTATGGTTACGAACACTTGTCGTGTGAATGATATACCAGTAATGGCTTTCCCGAAGTTGCACAGCGACTCCGACCAGGTAAAACCAGCTTTAGTGCAATCAGTCATCGCCGCATTTCTATCGTCTTTCACCTTTTGCTCGAAATCCGATTTAGGAGAGCACTTGTCGCGCATCTGTCGAAGAGATGGTCAGTTAGTGTCAGTGGTCATCAGAGTGGTGTCATTACATAATTAGCGGTGGCACAGACAATGTTCATCTGATAACAACACAGAGCTTTGGGCGCATTGGGCGAAGAAGTTGCCGGAGGTAGACCGGGTATAAGACCCCCAATCATAATCGTATTCAGAAGCGAAGCAACATCTGGCCATTTGTCCAAGACACAACCATTAGTCTCATTGAGTGCTTTGTTCTCAGCAGGGCCACAGTCTGCGTATGGTGTTTCAATTCGAAGTTGTGGTCCTCTTTTGGTCTTCGCCTCAAACGAGGATGAGATGAGACACACGAAGACGATCGCCAACTGAATCATCTGTCGGTCGGCAGTCGACATCGACATCGAGGGTGAACTGAGATAATTGATTATAGAGCAGGAGATGAGCGAAGATTTGTCGACTGAAAGACAGTTTTGTATGAATTTGTATGGAATTATCTGTGAATGCAATCAACGATCGGTTCAAACACTGAATTAATGTCTTCGCGCGTGAACTCAGACGACGCGTGAGATTGCAATGCATTGACCGCTTCCTCTCTCATCACATCTCTGGTCAGTCACTGCCGTCAGTGAGTGTTTGTGTCACTCGATTGGCCACTAATTGAGTCTCTCTTTGGCCGCTCTGTTGGCTGTCATTGCAGTCCTTAACTCATTGATTGTCTTCACTTCACTTCAGTGACGAGTCTTTTAAATTAATTTTCATTTAGTTCTCATTTAATCAATCAATTCAATTGATTGACAGATAATTGACACAACGTATGGACTAGACGTCCGAAATAATGAAATGGTGTGACTGTCACTGATTGGGTCGGGCAGTGACCAGAATATTCACACAATATTTTGGTCGAAATTGTGGCCAAAATATGAAACGTTTATCATTTGGCGGAAGAATAAAAAATAAATATTGGACACGACTTTGTAATTCACACCAAATCTAATTTCATTAAATGTGTGTCAACTCTCCGATTATTTAATTAAATCCAATGTTTAGATATATTTTTACCTAAATTAAGAAAAATTGAAATTAAAGGCTATTCGTGTGAAACGATGATCGAAGTGCTCAACGAATATTACTCTTGAGACGATAGGTGTGATGACTCGATTGTTTGACTCATGTATTCGCAAGAGCTGTAGATTAACAGCTATTTATGCAAGTTTATTAGCTTGCCATTGCATGAAACTTTCAAAATTGAATCAGTTTTCATATGCATCAAACAATTTTTGAAAGTTTCATGCAATGGAAAGTTAATCTGATGATTGTGAGAATATTGATATTTAATGAAATATAAAATTGCACCTTGTATCGCATTGTGACAGATTGGAAAGTTACCATTCGCAGAATTTCATATTTGACAGGACTTATAATCACATTGTATTAGCACTCAAATAAAATGTGAGCCAAATTGATAGACCATCGCTAGCGTTGACAATCGAATCGTAATGATAGTAATATCGAGAGTCGTGTCAACCACGCGATGCCAATAATCAGCGACACATTTGTTTTAAGTCATTCACAAATCTCAACAACAAAATCGATTGAATCGTGTTTTGACTTATATTTGCCTGACATTAGAACAATATACGTGTGGTCTGAAGCCGAGAGTGGTCTACAAGTATTTAACATTTCATCAGTTCATTTGACTTCGACTTTATTTTTGAATGGAAATGAAAAAGTTTTGAAACAAATAGAATGGTTTTGATACTCGCAACTTGAAAATGACAATATCGTATGATTGAAGTCATAAATTTAACGCAATGTCCAAGCTACTGAACATGGCAGGTCATAAGTTAACCGCCGCTATCACTGCGGTAAGTCATTTGATTAAATTGATTTGTCCGCTCAACCAAAGCCTTGCCAATAGAATCCGCCGCATGTTCTCAAAGGATTTATCGGCAAAGAGCCGATTGTGACGAAAGTCGGCTACGAATTGAAGATTTTGGATATAATGAGTCGAATGTTTAACTTTACATATGATCTGAAGAATATGGACGGAGACTCCGGTCGGATGCTTCCCGACGGGTCGTGGACTGGCATTATTGGGCAGGTGGCCAACCAGGTAACAACAGTATCAAAAGTAATCTAGATCAACACAAAATTTTCAGACCGCAGACTTTGGCTTCGGCGGACTGACCATAACCCGCGACCGCCTCCGAGTGATGGACTTCTTGCCGCCACACCTGTCCAGTCCACTGACATTCATCACCAATTGGCCGAAGCCGGTCAGCACCAGTCTGATGGAAGTGATGGACATCGACAAACTCATATTCTTCTACTTCTTCCTCTGTGTCATTCTCTTGGCCGCAATGCTCAATGTGATTGGCCTATACTTCCCGACCCGTCGCCAATTGCCGCTGACCTGGACATTGCTAGTAGTGTTCATGAGACAGAAGTTGAACCACAAGCTATCCAATGACAGTCTGGTTTCAATGAGGACCTTGCTCATCACATGGCAACTCACATCGATGGTGATGTCCATCACTTACAGCGGTTTCATTTACAAGTCATTTGCGTCGCCCAAGAAGTTCAACACGATCAATTCACTGCATGATCTTGCTGGCGCGCAAAAACTTGGTCTAATAGATATTTATATCAACAAGAATTCAGCTAGATACTCAGAGCTAAAGGTACCTGTATTACCAGTATGCTTGTCATCGTTGCCTTTGTTAAAAATGTAACTAAATCTAATCTAGGACTCTAAAAGGACAGCAATCAAAACTATTTACACCATGCTAAAATCAACCGATCACGACCAGAGTGGAGTTGATCTAGTTAGAAAATCGACTAAATATCTAGCTTACATAGATTACGACATTAAATTCAAGTTTGAGCTGAACAAGCGAGGTGAAATGGCCTATCACATACCCAACGACATTGGCAAGTCAACATTTCGATCTGGCTCATTCGCGTTCGGCATTCGCAAGACCTTTCCACACTTAGACCATTTCGAGCGTCTGTAAGTGACCAAGATCGTTATCAATTTCACTGATAGTTTGCTTGTTTCACCTAAGAATCAATGACGTGATCAGTAGTGGTCTAATAAACTATTGGATCTCTGTTGAGACGATCGTATTCTGTGGGTTCGAACACCAGTACAACCCGGACAACATGGGCCAAATCGAGCATGACACATTCGACAACTCGGACAACCATGAGGCTATATTCAACAGCATGACCGGCATAATGACGTATGGCACAGTCACATCCTTGCTCATTTTCTTTGCCGAGTTGCTTGTATTTGTGATAAAATGTTTTTATGCATCTCGAAATAAGCTTGCTCGTTCTAGTCGATCAGGTAGCCGTTTGGTGATGTTAAGAAAAATTCTATTGAATCAAAGAGAATCAGCATGCTGAAAGTAAAGTATTTTAGAATATAGACCCAGTTTTAAAAGATTCTATATATAAATTTATGGATTCTACATCACTAGAAGTCATGACACAACGAAAATTTCACAAAATTTGGCTTTTTTTGCGGAAATTTTCTCTGAAACGCTAATTTCGTCCATGAAATTTCAGAGAAATTTCAGCCCAACACTAACCAATTATTAGTAATCATTAATCATGAAATATAACATTAAGTCGAATCTCTCAATTAATCAATGAGCATGGCCAATAACACTAAAACTGTCGTGACAAATGATCAATGACAATCGATAAGAAATTGCGAATGCATTAAGAAATCCGATAATCAATGTAAACCAGGCATCACCAAGCACATGCCTACTCAGAGGGAGGATTAGATGGGGGAATTTCAAATATTGGTCAGAGAGGGAGTAGGGGAAGGAAAAAACAAGATGGCTGCCGCCTTATTCTAGCTAAATTAAACTTAATTAGTCCGACTTAGACCGTTCTTTCGATTTTAGACTTATTTCGGCGTTAATTTAGTTAATTTAAGATTAATTAGGCTTAATTGTTGCTAAATCCAGTTTAAATCACGATTTAATCCAATTGAATTGTGGAATTTTGCAGCGGCGGCCAAAATCTGCCAGAAGGGAGGAATAGCGAATTCCAAAAACTGAGGGGGATTTTTGCGATTTTCGAAAACGGGGACTTACCCCCTACTCCCCTCTCCCCAGCTTGTTCAACCCTGATGTAAACCATGAATTGTCAAGTTTTACTGCACTCCACTCTTATTGCGATCAAATTTTTCTTTAAGTCAGATAATTGTCGTTTTATTCAAATTAAATAATTGATCTAGTGTGATATTCGACATTAAATTATTATCATAGCATTTTCTGTTTTGCAATAAAACCTAATTTATTACTTGAATAAATAAGACAAGTTTAACATCAAGGTGAAACGACAATTTGATTAGTTATTATTGTTCAATAAGTGCGCAATATTTTGGACAATAATTATTGTTGCAAACCATAGCAGATTTGGTGACGCATACGAATAAAATTATCATGCTAATTTTATTTTGAGAAGTTAATGGAGTTAATGAGCTATCGAACTGAATTTCGAAGAATTTCAATGGTCACCATCAAGTCAACTTATAACTATATTAAAAATGCGATATTTTGTCCGCTGAATGGTTTTGTAGCGCGCGATGATTGTTAAAGGGCCAGCCGG
>JAQGBE010001322.1:0-11587 GCA_034698225.1 Scheloribates latipes | reverse complement strand
GATCTTCATCTGGTCTACTTTGAGAACGCTTTAAGTAACCTATTGACAATGTTTGTAGTATCAGAATGTGTAGTCTCTGCCCCTTTTTGATTGCATTTGATTCTTAGCATTTCTATTGCACGATGTCTTTGGGCCAATACTTCCAGACGTGTTGATTGCATAATACAATTCTTTATTTGTTTCGAAAGACACTCGAATCGAATTTGGAGTCAATTGTCTCTACGAGTGTCTATCAAAACAAATCCAAAGAAAGGTATTCAATAAACCCAAGGAGACAAATATATTTTGCATAGAAAATATAATATAGTGAATGGGGGTTAGGTATTTTGGTGGGGAGTCAAAAATTATTTTCCCATATGTTATAGAGGTCATTGTGCTGGTCATCATGCAATTTGAATGGCCAAGATACCTTCAGCCGTTCCCGAGAAATTGACCATAATTGAAGCCTGGGGTCTGGGGTCAGTTCAGTGATTGCCTGTAAATATGGGCTAAACTACACATTCTAATACAACAACTGTTTAAGAATAACCCGAAATTAGCGAGTTCAAAAATCAGAAATAATCATGCAAGTTTATTTCGATCCAAATGGTCAACTAATTTATTTGAAACAATCGATTGAAACTAATATATTCACTGCCAATAGTGGGCACGTCTGGACCGATAGAAGAGGTGCTGATGTTTGTTGGCGTTGCGAACTTTCCTCCTGTGCTGCTCAATGTTGGCGCTCTCAACCTCGAGCAGGTCTGGACTGTGCGGCAGACTCTTGAACAGACCCGAACACCATTTGAGGTATTCCCGCAGATATTTGCCGTAAAATATGTCATCCATTTTGGCCAAATCCAGTTTCTCTTTGGGTATTTTGAAGCTCTCGTTGACCCGCATTAGGCCGGTGTGCGGCTCCAGTTTGACGGCTCCTATGTCCTTCTCGGCGGGAATGCCGTCGGGAAACGAGACCGGCATTAGTTTTATCAGATGTTTGACCCGATATAGCAGTTGATTGAAGTGCGGAGTGTTGGGCACCACTGTCCGCACGTTGTTCTTCTCGTGGTGAAGACCGAGGTGGGCCAGAGTGAACCGCTCGTGCCTGGACATGGACAACAACAACAGTTATTGTACAGGCATTGAACAATGGTGCACACGAGCATGGCACACTCTCACTGACCAGGGGATGCCGAACATGCTCTTGTACCGCCAGACCAGGTGGAAGGGCGACACCTCTTTGATGTCCAATTGTCTGATTTGATCGATTTCGTTGAACTCGTCCTCCAGAGTGGTTCGGTTGACGCCGAACGGGTAGTTATAGGCCTTGGTGTGTCTGCGCTTGTATTCAAACGGCCCCTTATAGATCTTGTGGTAGACGTAGTGCCGCCTCTGTTGGCCACACACCGGCACTGGTCTGACCGCCAACTTAATCGAGTTGACTATAGTTAGTAAACTCATTTCGGTGTCGGTTTGTTGATGTTTGTGATGCCGACCATTGGTTTGCTCTCTGTTTGCCACAAATGACGTCTTCGCCAAACAGAGTGTCCAGACTTGACGACTGAGACGAGGGCGTAGACCAGTGTTGTTAAGGCTGTGACAGACGTCTGTCGCCGCCAAGTCTGGAGTGTCTAAGGGCTCAGTTGTGAGTCCCAAATGACGGTGACTTCCAGAGGAGAATGTGTTGACAAATAGCGGCCAAATGGAGGCCAACGACTCGGAGGACGACAACTACCAGATGGTGGAGGCGTCCAAAGTGCTGCAACTGGCTCTTCAGCAGATGGACAAACTAGTAGTATCTGACCAATGAGTGTCTCGGTTTGACTGTACCGACTGCTCGAGGCTAAGGCTGTGCTGCTAAGGCTTTGCCGCCGCGGCTCTGCTGATCGGCTTCAGGACATTGACTGGCCTTCGCTCGGCTACACTCAAACCTAGATGCCAGGCGTTCCAATTAGCATGATGATAGTTGCTGTGCCGACACCTTTTGCTAATGCTATTTGCATAGGCTATCACTTTTGTTATATCACTTTTGTTATTGTCTTTGCACTTCATTACGTAATGAGCGTTAACTATAGTGTTAGTGTTAATCAGCATTTGCTTAGTAGTAAAGCCATGTTTTGCTCAGTTCTCTAATGGGTTGGGTTGGGTCGGCATTACTTCGGCCACAGGTGAGGACAGGGATGAGCTGATGGAGACATACATTGTCTGCTCTGCTCTATCAATACGAGTCCAACGATTGGGTCATTGCTATTGAAAACAAACATTGAAAGACATATTTCGATAACTTATCGCACATTTTGCTGACTATAGTGGATATAATTGATTGACGACAGAAGTGACACTAAATTCGTTGAAATGTATTCATTATATTCCTCTGTCGTATTGATGTTGGCTCGCATCGCATCGATGTCACCAATGGCTAAATTAAGGCCAAAATCTTTGTTTGGATTTTAATCGATTGCATTGTAAACTTGTTATAAAGTCAAAGAACTTGTTATAAGTCTGCTATTCATGTCAGGCGTATAATTAATATTAATTGATTTTAGTTAACTTTTGGATGCCTTTTGAACCGCTTATCGCAATGTCTATGCAATAGATAACACGTTTCACTGTTTTTCTTCAATATAACTTTTAATTGAGTTAAAGGGAATGAATCAAAATTAGGTTTTCGTGACCTTTTCCTCATTCAAAGACGTTAATTGACAACTCTTTCTGATCCATAGATGGGAATAATGAGCGAACAAATCGAGTCACAGACCGATAAAATCAGTTCATTGGAGGATATGTTGGACTCAATGAAGTCCCAACTGATCGCTGCTGACGACCGCTTCCAACAGTCGCTGGAAATCAAGTCTTCGCTGGAGAACACAAATTTGGATCTGTTGTCCGAAATGTCCAAATTGAGACTCGACTTAACCCAAAGCGAACACATGAGACTCAACGCCGAAGAGAAGACACGCAAATTGGAGAATGAAATGTCTGTAATTAGAAGCACTTTATTCGAAAAGGAGACCGAAATATCGGCCCTTCGTCTCACTTTGGCCAAAATGGCCCGAACCACAGGATATCTACTCACAGACAACGAACTATCGCTTCTCAGAGGCAAGTCGTTCGGCAATGAATATAGAAATGTAAGTCATATCTGATTTAAATGTCATTTCATTTCATTTTGTTATTCACTCGAATAGCGAATCCATTCATCCGAGTCTCGAGTCATAGACAAACCTCCGCTCCCCATAAGCCAAAGACCACTTCCGAGCACTCCCTCGCACTCGGAACCGGCCTCTCGTCGCGAGAGTACCATTTGTGGCCGTCAGTCGCCCTCTCCCTCATCCATATATCGAGTCAATCCGCCCACCAATGGAAGCGCAACCATCTTGTCATCGATGGCTCGATCGTCTTCAGCCGAGAACGTGAAGCCAGATCTGAAGCCATTCAACAACTATTCAACGCTGCCTCACCTTAGAGGAGCACAAGTGTTCAATCAGATACAACACCACGAAATGAACAGACCGTACGGCAGTGGACAGACCAATGCCCACTCATCCAACTCCGTGTCCACACTCGATGGTAGATCTACTGATAACTTGAGACCAGCAGACAATTCTAAGTCGAGTGGCAAACATTCGGGTGTCGTATCATTTGGTAAAAGCTTTTTTAGGCTAAGACGGGGAAAGAGGGCCGTTTCGGCTCCAAACTTAGGTGAAGGGACACTCTTTTCTCAACTTTGCTTCCTCTTTGTGACACTAATGAATGATTGAATTCTCTAACACTGCATCCGATCAAAGGTCTGTCTTAAGAGCTTTCACTAAAAATAGCTGACATTTGTTTTCCTATTACTTTCTCTTCGCTCGCGGTTTCATAGAAATCGGTATGAATTTAGTTATAGTTTGTCTCAAAGGTGTTAAATGTTTGTCTGTTTTCTCTTTCAATTCTTCGTATCTCTAATTGAATGCTTGGACCACAACAGCAAAAGACGATCAGATCATATCATCGGCGCGTTCTTCCACTTCTGAAATACAAAATTCAGTTCATTCGCTGTCCTATGGAATGGATGTAAACAAAACTGAAAACAAACCCAAAGGACTTAAAAGAATATTCAGCCGGTAATTAATTTTGTTTGTACATTCATATTTTTAGCTAATTATTAATTTGCAATTATGAATGTTAGGGCTAAAAGAAGTCCTTCCAGTTCTTCTGGACTATCAGATAATGCCTTCACGAGAGGCGGTCTTCGATCTACTTCCGGTCCACGACTTGGATATTCGCCGAGTATAAAGAAAAGCATTAAGTAATATAAACTAACTGTTCGAGCTTTCAAATTTCTAATCCAATTTTGATCATGGTGATGCTGAAATTCAGTATAAACTTGGCGTTCTCTCGCTGGGACACTAATCTGGTGGCCGACTGGTTCTCAGTGATCGGACTCGGCATGTATTCCAACGATTGCAAGCGGTGGTGTAAGAATGGCGAACACCTGATGAGAGCCACCGATCACGAGGTCGAAAAAGAACTGGGAATCAGGAATGCCTTACATCGCAAGAAATTGCGATTAGCTGTCAGTTCAATGAATCAGGAGAACGACGAACTGACCAAATGTGCCGATCAGTTGGACTACTTATGGGTCGCCCGATGGCTCGACGACATCGGACTTCCCCAATATAAGGACGCCTTTCTCGATGCCAGGATTGACGGCCGGGTTCTTCACTACTTGACTGTTGAGGATTTGTTCTCTTTGAAGATCACCAGTCAGTTACATCACGCCAGCATCAGAGCCGGCATCAAAGTTCTCAGAGAACAGAAGGTAACCATTGGTTTGAACTTCAATTGGCACTTCAATTCAGTTCATCGTTTTCTTTGCTTTCAGTTCAACCCTCAGTGTCTTAAGCGCAGAGCAGCGCCCGACGAGACCAACATATCGGAGTGGATTCCGGCGGAGATAGCGCTCTGGACATCACATCGGGTAATGGAATGGCTTCGGTCTATCGACTTATCGGAATACGCGCCGAACCTTCGCGGGTCTGGAGTTCACGGAGCGGTAGGTCTTTCTTAGCGACAGTTCGGTTGACCCGACGATGTCATTCCTCGGTGCCATATCCTCGCCATCAATGCTAACAATTCTGTTCTCATTTTCAGCTTATCGTCTATGAGATGGCATTCAATGCCGATCTGTTCGCGACTCTGCTGTCCATTCCTGCGGTCAAAACCCTTTTGCGTCGTCACATATCGATTAAATTCAAGCAATTGATTGGCAATGACTTGTGTCGGGCGAAGAGGGACTTCGAGTGTCTCTCCAATTACGTGCCGATGACTCCCGGCGCTAAGATCAAGGTATGTCCACTCTCTGTGCCACCAATTGGTCTCACTATTTGATCGCATCCGCGCAGCCCTATAGAAGAGGTCAGTTTAGTCTAATTAAGAAACGCAAATCTGATGTCGAGTTCGAGGACTACGTCTGTCCGATGACCGACACGTCGACAATCGGATCGCAAACACCGAGCCTTCGGTCAATGCGAAGACAGGACCGCAGAGATTCGTTTTCGAGCAATAATTCGACTCAAAGTAATGCAACGGATGGCCATCGAAGGGATAAAGTGACGGATGTCTGACATTGACCTCAAGTTTGCTACTAATTAAGACATTTTTAGATCTATTACTTGTTTTCTATGTCTTTACTCTTATCTTTCTTTACTTTATTAACATTTCTAGTGTTAATGTAATGTAATGTAGAGTATTGTTTCGATATTTATATTTAAAAGTCAAATGTCTCAGTCAATTATCCTGCAAATCCTGCAAACACTGTCAAAAGCAAGCATGAGCATTTATCAATTGATTGCAAAGCACACTAACCAGTGTTAGCATGAGTATTTAAAAGTACCGTTAAGGCAGTTAAGGCATTAATTATCTCTATTGAGTCCCAGCAATACCTTGTATTTAAATTAATTTTTAATCTACTTTTAGTAATTATTTTATACATTTGTTATTGATTTGAAAATTCTTCGATTGATTTCAAAATTCTATACACAAAACAGCATTATTTACAGACCTTTTATAGGTTGACTCTTCTGTATATGTAATCAATAAACGTATGCAATCACTGAAGTCTTTTAAAGTTGTCTGTTATTGGGTTCAGTCTGGGCTTCGAAGCGATTGGTCGGTTCGACATATGTCTGACCCGAACATACATTTATTGCTTTTTGACTTTTGGCTCAAATTGGACTCAAATCGAGTTAATCTCGGATATAAACTATGAATTTGTTTCCAAAAAACGTTTCATAATTTTCTGATCTGTTTTCCAGAAATCGATTTTGTGTTTGATTTCGAAAAGTCTAATGCATTTAGAGATTACTTTCAAACCGATGACAAAATCGTATATTTTTTGGCAACAATTCTATTTTCAAATAATGGCTTTCGGTTTGATTGCAGTCTTGTATTTCAGACATAATCGACAGCAGAGAGGGATAAACAGACACACAATCGATATCCTCATCGAATCAAACTGTGATGTCCTCAACAAACAGGTCTGACACCAGTTGGTCACTAATCAGTGGTGTCTATCAGATCAATATAATTATCATTATTTGCTACTTCAATATTCAACGCATCGAAATGCGTTCACCAAGATCACTGATCACTTATCAGCTAAACTAACTTCTGTTTTATAAGACGAGTTCGTGTTTTACATTCTTAACCACTCTATAGACGCACTGCAGACGAGAGTCTACTTATTGCCGAACCTTTGGCCTCATAAGCGATCAGTGAATTGATTGCGATTTAAAGGTTAGTTATAAGAGTTAATACAATTCATACGATTTATGACGAAACTAATTATAGAGCGAAACAGATCTTTATTTGAAATCTTCGATTACTTTCGCTCATATTATCCATAATTCAATAGATATTCGGCAAAACTATTGCTCGCAACAGACAACTAAACAAATATATAAATTTTGATATAATTACTGATTGGAGACGAAAAACATTAAAGTTTTGCATTGAATTGTCGTTTTGGATATTAAATAATTCATTTCAGATCCGGCTCTTGTCTGATGATAACTCAAATCCGTCCTATTTTCAGTCAATACGACAACAATTATCGATTATATTTGGAAATCACAAAATTCCAGAGAATTATTTGATAACTGAAACCCGTCTTCGAAGAGATAGCACTAAATGACACAAAACAACAATATTTTGAAATCCAAACAGAATTGTCTGCAATCGATCCGATGCTCACATCTATAGCCCGACGAATCTCATCGATACTCTTATTCTATTTATTCTGATCTCTCTGTTGTCAGACGTCTGTCACAAAACGAGACATTTGTTTATTCAAAACACAATCGATTATTGATTTTGAATGAGACATACCTTTGGCTGACATTCGGTGGCAATCGGTTCCACAGACCAAACAAATCGATGAAAACAACGAATCGAATGAAAACAAATTAATTTTTAATTTAAAATTTATTTCGAACTGAATTGAGTGCATCACTAATAATAATAATTAATAATAATAATCATTAATAATAATAATATAATAATAATAACAACACAATCGAATTGATTTGTTTATACAATACATAATATGTGAGCAAATTTGCAAACCGTTTCGCGAACCGAATCATTTGGAAACTAAATTTGTTTCAATCGATTTGGAATTAAAACACATTTATCTTTCACAACGTATTTCCAAATGATTTTACAATTGTTTTAAAAAGTCAGCGATTCATCCAATACTCCAATCCATTCAAACCAAATACCATTTGATAATAGATTAGAAACACTTTTCGACACATAATTATTAGTTTTACTTATTTTAAAAGGTTTTCCGATATTTGTTTCATTTGTTTGTTTATATCAGTCTTTGATTGCAATCGTATTGAAAATGGAGACAAATATTGGAGAAAATGCGTTAATAAATGGCATTAATTGAGTAATGATTTTCTGATCAGTTGTTCAATCGATTTATTGGCAAATAGTTTGGCCGCTAATCGAGAAATGAAAAACTCATTTGTCTCGCGGTTTAAGAGATCGGACTTCAGTTTACTTTACGGAACAACTTATGGCATAAAACAGATTCGCATTTGAAATCAATTTATTGGAAACCGAGAGAATCGGACTCTGAATGCGACGAAACCGACAATTGATTTGTTGAACACATTAAACGATTTATAATTTCGTTTCAATTTGGTCTCAAAAAACGAGTTTTTATCCGAAAATATAGATATTCTGTTCGGTATTGTTGTCCGAAAGACAACATTTACTTTACTTTACTTTACTTTCAATTTATCGCGAGATAACTGTTTCGGTATATATTGACTAAACCTTAAGGGCAGTGAAAATTGGAAATTATTTTTCTTCAGACGCTTTCGTTTTCCATTCCTCTAACTCTCTCTGGTCTTAAATTTTAACGCATTTTCTTCGCTTCTGTAGTAATAACACTATTTTTCAACACTCAATGCAATCGTTTTCAAACTCTATTCAAAAGTAATGCAATTTTTTTACTTCATCTGAAGGTTTTGTCGCTTCTGTTTGTCGAACAAAACCAATGAAATAATAAATTATGAAATATTACTCAAATATTACTGCGGTTTTCAATCGTATAAATCGTATATAAATCAATACATTATAGAAAATGACATAAAAAGGTTTTCAATTCTTCTTCTTTTTGGGCCAAAAGATTAAAATATAGAAAAAGATATATAAAAATCAATTTTAGAATTTATTATTATTATTATTTATCGAATAAACGCTTTGACTGAGAGAAGAAAATCACTGCAAATATGGACCGAAAATATGAAATAATTTTCGGAATCTTTTAGTCTTTCGGATAAGAATCTGAGAGAATATGCCATAAATTTGATGTCTTTTTTATCGCCGACTTTAGGACTGAAAGTCGTTATTAATATTTGACAGCATTTTCTTCAATCATTATAACTGAGAGAAAGACTGAATGCAAATAATACACCGAAACTGAAACCACCGGTAATACAGACCTCAATAACTGAAACATTAGTTTCAATTAAAACGAAATAAATCGCTAATTAATTAGAAGAAAAACAATTGAAAGAGAATTACAAATAAACTGATTTCAAGCAAACACTGGATTAGAGTTTGAAAACCTTAGATAGAGTTCGAGTTTGAGCTCATGTTTTTCACATCAAATGTTAGTCGCAGTCGAAAAACCATCGCTTTTACCGTCGATTTCGATAAAAAGAAGTAAAAAATAAAAAATAATTAATAATTGTAATAAAAAATACAAAAAATAAAAACATTTTTTTCGCTTATCCGACAAAATCTTCTACAAATGAAAAGACACTCAATTTGTGTTCAGTTATTTGTTTTGTTCAAAACTCAAATCTCACAGATTTTTGTAGTAAATCTGTACATAAAAAGAGAGAAAATCATCTGATTATTGGTTTTTAGTTTAGTTTTCTGTTTTAGTTTCGTTATTCGTATCAATCAATTCAAGCCGTGACCAGTGATTAAAACATTTATACAATTGATTCAAAAATTAATATTCAATGCAAATATAGAATCGAATTCTCTGTCAATTGATTCAAATGAGAGACGATATGATTGAAGAGATGGACAACGGTTTCAATCAAATGGTTAAACGCTTTCTTTAAATATAATTTTTTGTTTTCGCAATATTTTTGCTGAAAAAATAAGAAAATGTTTTTTGAAAAATGGCTTTTCGTTTGTTTATCAATACATAATATGTTTATCAATTGGATTGATCTCTCATTTGTCTAAATCTGTGATATTTTTCAAGGTTTAGGCCGAAAATTCATTTGGATTTTCATTCATATTGTTATCAAAATTAATACAATTTCTTCCAAATTATTATTAAAATCTATGTTCACAAAGAAGGCACGAGTTTGAGGACCTTCTCAGGTGTTTGTCGTACTTAAGACTTTGTTCCGGTTCTTAAGTGGTCTCTAAATATCGGAATTATTTGTCGTAATTATACACAGAATTCGAACTACAAATCGATTCATTACTTGATTTGGATTCGGAAAATAGATTTTCGGACTTAATCTCGACATTAAATTCTAAATTTCGATCAATTGATTGGAAATAAGTGGCGAAACAAACGCACGAAAAGTATGTTTCGATATAATTATGTAAATAATTATTTACTCATATAATTGATGAATGAATTGGTTCAGTGGTTTCGATGAGAAAATGTTCGGAACATTGATATAAAAAATTCTGTAATAATAATAATTATTAATAATCTGTTTTTGATATTTAGTCGATCTTTGATTACAATGCAATTCAACAGTGATTTTGTCGTTTTCTTAATACTAGTCAGTGATTAATATTTGACATTAGATTTGACGCAATTTGCAAAAGAAGTCTATTTTTACAGTCAATCAAAGTCTAGTGTTTTTATACAACAATTGGGAGAAAACTGAGAGAGAAATCAGATTTCAATACAAGACTTGAGATAAGAGTTCAGAGATTTTTCGTACAATAAATGGTTAATTAAAATATGAATTTTCTATAAAAACAAAAGCAAAAAATATGTTTCGCACGAACTGAATGTGAGGTCAATTAGTCTGTGGTAAGGTCTGAGAGTGTGTTGGATGTGTTCAATTGACAATTGACCATGCTACTGCTAATTGCTCACCAGGTAGTTGTTCGTGCAATTGTTCACAGGGCAACAAACATCCCAACAAATCTAGTAATAAATCCCTGACAAATCAATATTCTAAATAAATACTCGAATAATAGACTAAACGCCTAAATCAGTGGTGAAATAGTTTTCGAAAGAGATTTCATTCCTAATAAACAAAAAAAAATATTAATAATTTGTTCCGAAATGTCGTGTTTTGTCTCATCCTTTGAGAGCCAATGTTTGCCTAATCTATACAATTGATTCACACGTTTTTCAATTGATTTAGTAATTAAGTTCGCTATGGAGTGAACGAGCGATAAAAGCCGAGAACGAGATTAGATTTTTATCATCGCTTTATTAATATATAGAAAAATTAATTCTTTATTTTTCGTTCTAAACTCGATTAGCATTTTGTTTGAGTGGCGATGCGATGGCACACAAAAAGCGAATCGTTTCTCCGTTTTTATATTTTCCTAATTAAAAGCCAAACTTTTGAACTAAACTAATAGTTTGAAGCGAACGCCTGAATCCGAAACGAATATTATATGAAAAGGTCTCGAATTAATTAGAAAAATAGAGGAGAAGAGGACTGAAGACTAAAGAGTGAACTGAATGATGAATAGAGAAGAGACAGAGAAAAGAGAAAAATCGTTGTTTTAATGGGTTTTCTCTTCGTTGGCACAAAATTGACTCGAAATGAATGCCAGACTAAAGACTACTCTTTCGTCCCTAAAAAAGAGTTGTGAATGCATTTCACAGACAGTTCGCTCGACGGTTGTGAGCAAAGCCTTCACTCAATCGATATATAATATATTTGTTAATAGATTACCCGTCGGTGACCACGATATCGCTCTAACGACACACTACTCGTGATGTGATGGTGTGTCGCAATGAAATGAACAAGCTCATTTGTCGCCTAACGAAGCGAGTCGTGTGTCTAATTGGCTCGCATTGCCAGCCAATATGGCCACCTTGCTCATC
>JAQGBE010001321.1:0-11589 GCA_034698225.1 Scheloribates latipes | reverse complement strand
AATTTTAACAAGCTCATTTTTATGAGAAGCAGCTAATTTGATTGCAAACTACTTAATTACAATGTATTGTTGAGTAATCGATGCAATTGTTTGGTTTAGTTTGAGAAGCGGTTTGTTGGCAAACGTCTAACCAGAAGTTGAGCTGACACTGGGCACCGAGCGCTGTCGGCCAGAAGGAAGCTGAACGAGTGAACAAGTGAGCATGGCTAGTTAGCTAGTTTGAGAGTTTAAAAGTTACAAATTGTCTCAATTGTTTGTAAGACAAATAAGAGTCTGAATGACTGCGAGGAGCGGACAATGAGTGTTGCGGTTCGTCTCTCTCAACACAAATAACTCGACTAATCATTGTTTACCGATATTAGACATTATTTGGCAAATAATTTCGGTTCCAATTTCTCTTCCTTTATCTCTATCTCTATATACACTCAAACTAATGGTTCCCGAAAACGGAGAGACGATAAGTGAGGGAAGCGTTCGGTCGGCCGTTCAGTCCATTTGAAAGTTGCGATTGTATTGCAATTGAAAGGCATTATTGTTGCAAATCTCTGAACGCAATCTACTTTTTAAAATCAATGGTTTCGGTGAATAACAATTGATTAGAAGATATAATACAAATTAAATGACTTAATATTTATGAAGAGCCCAACGCCGAGAGTGTGGCCAAACAAAGAGCTCTGTCTAAGTCTATGATTGATTGCCAGCCAATTGAAATCAATGAAAACGTCTAAGACTTAATTCAATCGCCGTTCGCCTCCTTTTCGACTACTTTTAACTTTAATACTAAATAAATGTGTAATTATTGATATGTCGGCCAAAAGCGGCTCTCAATCGCCTCTCCGGCCAAATGTCAGTTCAAAATTAAAGACTACAATAATGTCGTCCTTTAGTTTAATTGTGATCGATTGGCGGCAATTGATATTAACCATGGACTTAATGGAGCCGTCAATTGAGGGCTTGCGGTAAGCGTTTGACTCATTCCCGAGATTACCGCGATTTTAAAGCGAGCGACACAAAGAGGCCTTTGTTTGGCTCGCTCTTCTGGCCCTGGTATCACTTACTCAATTGACTGCCTCAACCAGCTATCGTGCAATCAATTTGGCCGCAAATTATATTAGAATTATTGTCGGATATATTGATACAGAACTTAACAAAATATATATACATTTGTGATGTTTCTAATGTATAACAACTAATGACAACAAAAGCAAAATTTGCAAAATTATTATTATTTGTACTTTCAATGAACGCTTCGCACAAAGACTGGGCGAACAATAGCTGATTGTCTCAGTCATAGTCCCTTTTGATGATGTTCATGATGTTCAGCACCAAATTGGCAACAATGCAACTAAAAGCGTCGCTCTCTCTCTCTCTCTCTCTCTCTCTCTCTCTCTCTCTCTCTCTCTCTCTCTCTCTCTCTCTCTCTCTCTCTCTCTCTCTCTCTCTCTCTCCTGGCTCTCTCCCCAACACTCTCCGCCACCTCTCTGGCGATGTCTTGGCAGTGCAGTGATGGCTAAGAAGTGGTGCGAACAATGCAAGAACAATAGTGTTGAGCAATTCATACAATTCAATGCCACTCAACAGACAATTGAGCGCTCGGTATGAGTAGCGCTGGCTTTTGCTGTCATAACCAACACAAGCAAACAATAGCAGCGATACTACAATAAATGCATTGAGTATTCAATTGTCTCAAAAATATTTGAATTTCTTAATCATTGCTCCAATTGTTTGTTAGGAAAATACATTAAAACTATTCAATTGTTGATCAGTTCTGTTGTGAGCAAAACCTAAACTCCATTCAAACGCAAACAAAAGAATAACCAAATAATAAGTTTTAGTTTAGTTGTGGAGAAAAAACTTTTAATAGACGTTTGAATCATAAGAAAAGTTGAATCACAAGAAGTTATGTAAAACACAATCGACTGTTGACTTGAATTCGATTAGAATTTTTAATTTCCATTGTCATCAATAGACTCATCAGTCGATCAGTTAGTCTGTGTTTGGGCGTCAGGTCTGTCAAAGAGTCAATGTTTTGATTGCTCTATCATTAGTGAGCGAACGGTTGGGACCGGACTTCAAATTGTTGTGGTTTTGACCCTCAATTCGCTCTCCACTCTAGCAAACAATGAACAGGTAGTTAACTGTCTGTCCGTTTTGGTCTCGACTCAACCAAAAGTCAACTAACCTTGGCTTTGCACCACTTGACTGGCTAACTGTTCAATCGTTGACTGTGCCTTGCTCATATCCAATAATTAAGTAGCGGCGATTGTTTAATAGAGAAGAAGTTTCTAATTTAGTTATTAACTCGAAGCGAGAATTTATTATAAACTTTATGACAAAAGAATCATGCTTTTTACATTAAGCTTGATAAGTTGGTGCTTGTCTTCAAAAGAATATGATCGGAATAAATTAGTTTTCCATTTCGGGACTTCTCTTTCCCGAACTTATTAAACAGAACAGAACAGAACAGAGTGTCGGCTCTGTTGGCAGATAATCCCCTTCTCATTGAATAATGATTAGCCAAAGCAATCAGAGCTGAAGACCCGAGACTGGAGAATATGTGCGATCATCTCATAGAAGGCATCGTTTTGTATAATTAAGTCCTGGACTGGCATTGAGTGCCGAAGTCTAGTCTCGCGAACAATGGATTCATTCTATTATTGATTGTATGCAAACCGACTGACTCTCGGTCTGACTCTCGAGAAGTTACAAACAATAGACATATAAAGCATTCACTTTCAGAGTTAACATCAAAGGCCAGAGTGAAAGCCAAAGCCAGAGTCAGAGTCATAGTGAGAGCCGGGGCTGAGCGCCAGCACAATCAAAACTTAATTGAAAGGCGGACACTATTCCCAAACTTTTATTTTCTTATTTCACTTCGTTTTTGGCGTCAATTGAATGGAAATTCTTCACTCAAAAGACTAAAATACATGAAAACAATTAACAATCAGAATCTACTCGCCTATGAAATAAATGCCTTTTTGATCACTGCATACAATTCCTAATGAAGCAACGCTATCAATGTGATCATCAATGTGATCGTCAATGTGATCAAGCACCTATTTCGCAATCGCCATCTCATCCATGTTCATCGCATTATCGCAGACATTCATACCGTATATTCGCCGCCAATTAGTGTGCAATCCATTGAAGGGATCGCTCGCCAGACGTGCGACTTATTAGCGCTTCGTTGAGAACAATGACTGACGAAAGTTAAATAACTTATTGATGACAGACATCAATAATATTTAACACATTAGCCACTAAAGACAAGAACTGTTGCAAACAATCGACAAATTCTTCGCAAAATATTGATAAATAGTTTGAATTTTATTCAAAATTAAGATAAAGTTTGAGTCAGATCTAGCAATCGATCAAATTTAGTGCTTTGAGTGCCATATGAATGGTGCGATTCATCACTTTGAAGAATCGTAAACACTGTTTGCATGTTGCCTTACCCTACCTTACTCGCATTCACTTACCTTGCTCACACTCGACTCGAGCCAACTCCAGTCAAGTCTAATCAGACCTCTCACTCTGATTTATATTCAAATGTCTGACAGATTTAACTGCTCTTAGATAAGAGACTTTTGGTCTCTAATCGTAAACTCATAATTAATTTAAAGATCCGATTAATCAAAAGTTTTAAAAGTTCTTAAACGCGATAACCGCTAGCAATGAGATGAGACGAGACTTACATTAAAGAGTTGTCCGTTTCGTTGATGTCTTCAATCTGTTTGAAAGTTTTGTTGTGAAGTCAAAAGAGTTTGTATGCACTCAAAGAGTCATAAATCGATTATTTATCGGATTAATTGAGTGATTGAACGATGATTTGGTGTGAAATAAGTGCGAAACAGTTGCGGTGAGCCGTAAAACACGTGCGTCTAATGAGAAGGACAGACACGCGACTGACAGTCAGAGGACTGGTTTGCAGACACACAGACGTAAGACTCGTTCGCTGAGAGATCCGCACATCGAGTGCCGGCTCTAACTGACTGACTGAGTAGTGCTGAGTAGTGAGCGCTCTGTTGGCTCACAGGCGAGAGGCAAACAGGTCTCGACTGCGAGGCAGTTGTCCCGACCAGTGATCACTATTCAGTGATCACACCGTCTGAAACCGTCTGAAGCTGTTTGATGACAATCTAGGTTATTCCGACCACTGACTACACCACTCCAAACAACTCTTGTTTTCACGCAAAGCACAAACTTTTTTGTCTGACAACAACAAAACTTTTCCCTATTTTCCTATAAGACTATTATATTATTGCTTTTATTTGTAAAAACAGTGTAAACTAAAAAAAGAAATTAATATAACATTTTGTCAATCATTCAGACAATGAAATTATTTATAAATAGTCTTCGCATTCATAATATTATAATATCTATCATTGAAAATAAAAACATTTATCGCTATTGTTATACAAATAATAGCAATATATTTGAATAAATTAGTGGTTCTGTGGAAACGATAGTAGAGTCGAGTCAATCGCCACTTCGACCACAATGGATGTGTTTCGCTACCATTGTGGCCGTCAGTGGTGTCTCCATGGCAATAATGACCTGGCATATTAGCAAATATTGGCAATATTGTAGCTGCAATGCGCTCATCTGATTGCGTAAAGAAGGTGCCGAACAGAAACACCAAGCTTATAGTGACAGTGGGACACAAACGCAGTGATCGCTATCGACGAGGAAAACAAGAGTTACTGATCGGCCGATAAGAGGTGCGGATCGGCAACAGATGCTCACTCAGTCAGTCAATGAGACGGATCGTCGCAATCACAATCATTTCATAATAATTAATCCTCTAATTAAATAAGTCGACCGATTTATTCTCGCAAACTTTCCCCGTTCATCAAATCAGACATAAATCAGGGAAAACTGTGTTTTTCAAATATCAACGCATTTAGTGTCGCAATGAATGGCATAGCAAATGAAAATATGTGTCTTTCGTCGTCGCCCGCAATGAACGGCACAAAAGGCGAACATTGAATTGGATTCGAGCGAAGGGTGGAAAACACAATACAGTTATTTGTGTCGTTCAAGAGTTTACTCAAACAAATTGAATTGTCTGAGGGCTCAGCACTCGAGGGCTGGGGATCGCAAAAAATATGACATTCCAGACAATAGGCCTATCATTCGATATTCATTTTATTCGGTCTAAAGTTTTTAGACTTTTTAGTCACATCTCAATGAGTCCACAATCTAATTACGCACAACAAACTGCAACTCTGCCATCTTAGCAATGGTATGCAGGAGAAACGAGCTGATTAATAGGTGTGCTGATCATGCTCATCTTGTTTATTATAGTTAATATCACGCTTTTTGTGTGATATTAATTAGCAATGAATATCGGTTTAGTTGAGTTATGCCAAAGACTAGAACAGATCAGAGATGTTAAAAGGGTTGGACTGTATTCACGACCAGAGTTGGGCTGAAGTATAAAAAATGATTGCAATTTGTAGAACACTATTATTGGAAGTCTTTTTCAATTAATTTATTCATCGAAGCATTTATTGTTGTTTTGCTTTTGTAATCATTTGTATTATTGAATAAATAAGATTTCAATTAAAGCGAACTCTTTTTAGATTATAGACTAGTTTGAGACCAGAAATCAGACCAGAATTGAGGAGCCATTCATTGGTTGCGATTTTTTGCTTGTTTAATCAAATATCTATAAATACAATCAAACTATTCAAAACATTGAGAACTCGAGTCATAAAGTGATTGAATGACAAATAATTACTGAAAATTGAGATCGAGTTCCAATTTGTTGAGGTCATGGCTGCCGAGTGATGGCCAGAGGGCCGGACACGGCTCTCAAGTTCAGACCAAACGCATGTTTAATGAGTCTGAAGACAAACCATTAGGACTTTTGAGTGACGATAGTGTTTACGATCGAACAGAATCGAGAGCCGAAGTGACTATTCTTATGGTGTGTATGTCTGATGTGATACCACTGTAACACTCACTCGGAGTGAGTCTAAGCGATAATTTATGTGTTTGAACGGCAAAGTGTCGCTCATTTCCTAGTTTTGTTGGCGAAGTCCATCACTTTTGCGATTACATGATAATAGAAATTGATTTGCATTTTCACAGAATAGCAGTTCTGTTTGAAGAGAAGCCAAACTGCGAACACAAAGTAGGAGTGAAATGGTGGCCAAGAAGTAAAAAATGAAGAAATGAACGAATCAAGAGATGAAGAATAGACACATCCAGTGAGAAAATAATAAAAGAAATGAGTGTATGAATGGAACAAAACTGGCGACACTTTTTATTACATAAGAAGCGATGCATTTATATTATCTCATGTTTGCGCCATCCCTAACAAAGTCGACACAATAGCAGCCAAAGAATTATTCAGGAAAAGAAGTAAAGGAATAATTCGTGAATAATAGGAGAGCCTCGCAGTTGTCTCTATTGTCACGTTATTCGCGACGCTTTTATCATCGCTAACATTACGAACATTAATGCATTCGCTTTACATTTCTCGCACTCTCTCTACTAGTATGCCATCCCTCAGACAGACAGAGGCAGAGGCAGAGGGACTGACACACACACAGACACAGACAGACCCTCTCTTGCGCTCAGAGGAGAGCATCTCTTCGGTGGCAGCAATGCTCGCATTGAGCGACAAAAAGCCTTTTCTTAACCATTGTTTGAATTCGGAACACAATTCAGACGATTGTATTCAGTGTATGAGTGTATGAGTCTATCGCTCTATAAGTCTAACCAAATGACAAATTCGTTTCCGTCGCTCTCTTTTAGGTTGGCTTTCGTTTTCTGCTTCACTCTAAATACTGTTCACAATCGACATTAACTGAACTAACACACAGACAGACAGAACAACACAACACAACAGAACAGACGACAAGACAACACAAGACAAGACACGCCAACAGATATTTAATACTGAATTAAATAACAAATTGCGATAAAAACGCATAAAAGAAATGCCACACAAAAGGCCTGACAATAGGTGTTAAGTTAGCAGAGCTTCGGATCTTAGTTTCAATTAATTATTAGTTCTTCAGATCAGTTGGTATTTTGTTTTCATTTTCATTGCTTCCTAATTGATGTCATTCGGAGACAATTCGCCCGAAAGAACAGGTTTTCGCTTAGCGTTCGCTTCCAATCGCAAGACTTTTTCGTCCGTCTATTGTCTTGTTTTAACACATTTTTTCATCGATTTAAATTAAAAAATCCTTTCATTCCTTTCATATAATATATTGTTTATTAATGAGATTATAGTTAAAAATGAAAATCTCTATTCAATTCTCTCCTCTTTTTTCTACTTCTTTGTGGGTTTTAATAGTTTGTGACACAAATTATTTTCGCCTTATTTTGTCGAACAATACAATTGAGCTCAAAGTCTTAGTGTAGGAGAAATTGGAGCGAAGAATAATAGGCGAAAGACATAAGACATAAAACATCTCATCATTTATTATCGCCGACTGAAAGTCAAACTATTAATTCTCTCATAACTTAATCGTTTGGTTGCCATAAAACTGACAATAATTTGTCAAAAATTCTACTCAACTGACAATTGCTGTGACTTTCAATGAACAGGTGAATCATTTTCGTGAAACATAAGCCTTAAAAACAATTCAAATCTCTTGGTATTTGAGGGAAAAATGATAACTTTGTCGCTCGAACTCTGAAATCGCTTCACAATCTCGTTGTTCGTCAAACTCTAAATCAATCGCTCTTTCATTTGTTTGAATACTTATAGCAAATTAATTAATTGGCTCTCAACTGATGGAACAATAGTTAAAATGCAATTCACTCAATTGTTTAGTGGGCTCGTGGGGAGTGCAGCCCGTGTTCACTCAGCTCAAAAATAAGAGACAATAAACGACAATAATCAACCGATGGCCAGCTTCTAGGTTGGTTAGAAGACTTAGCTAGAGATGTATGAAACGAATGTCGAAAGAGATAATACATTTTATATAATTCTTAAGCCATTAGTTATTTTCAATGAAATTGTATGCAAATTGAGTGCCATTGAGAACAAAGGTCTGAACGGTCTTTGATCTGTCAATAAATTACTTTTTTGTTTCAATTCATGAATTGATTTATTCATAATTTGAGTTCAGATAAACCAAACATTTGTTGAGTTGAGTACAGAAAGTGTTTCAATCGTTAGACTAATTATCTGAGAGAAAAGCCGTGGCGTTGTGTCAGCAGATCTCTGACCGTATTCTGCATTTCATTGCACTTCTGTTGACTGAGTCCGCGGTCGACCGACTCGTAGACCAGTCGATAGCACTTCGATGTCTTGTTGTCAGAAACAAATGTATCGATCAATTGGATTGACTTCAGAACTTGTACTCCAAAAACATCTAAAACTGTTGACAATAACCGGTGATAATAATGATACGATTTAGCAAACAAATCTAGACAATCATTGTTGTCCATCCAAAATGAGATGTCATGAATGTGTTCTCTGAAGAACATACTGCCAGTCGTGTAATGATTGCCCTCTTCTGCCAACCGAAGATATTTTGACCAAAGTATTCGGGAATCGGTTATTCCATATTTAAGACGAACCAATTGTTCGACACACAAACTGATAGATGGCTCACAAACAGGTGGATATTCACCGAATACCCGCTCTATATTAGACATTTTACCGATTCTTGTATCGGTTGAATAGATTTTTTGTCCGTCGATAATGAGAGTAGAGTTCATGTATTGATTGAGTTTGGAAAAGGTCTCCGAATCGAACCTAATTATCAGCCAATGAGTTATGAACGGGTAATAAGTTGTTTCGTAGTCGATTTCAACATCGTTAAAAAGAACAAGCTTAGTTTTGCTCTTAAGATCTTCAATCAAACTGACGACCAAATGATTTGAAAATAGATTTTCATTTCTGGAGTGAAATTTGCTGTAATTACCACAAGAATTAATTTCGTCTCTCTTTTCCAGAGTGAATGTCTTGGCGTCACTCGAATTGAATTCAATGTTTTTCAAACGATAGCCGAATAATCGGTAATCAAAAGCGAAATCTGCGTAACCAGTGATGACAAACCGGCCATAGCTGGCCATCGCTGGCAATTGCCACGAGTCTGACCAAAGTCTCTGTTTGTCTGCGGCCTCGACAGCGTTGACACCGCTCTGACCGCCACACAAACTGATCATAACTTTAATGTCTTTCCTCTCTCCTATAAAATTGGATGCGCTCTCAAAAAATCTCTTCAATAGATCGCGATTTAAGCCAATTTTCATTTTCTTGGTCAACACTTGTGGAAAATTAAAGATAATATGGTTAATGTCTTGGTTTGCCTTCAGTTCAGAATATTCTTCTAGTTTTGTGGCATCGATTCCAAAGTGAATTTTATGGCCACTCTTAATGAGTTGGTTGCAGTTGTCGAGAGCTAAGGGGTCGGCCGTGCGGTCAGTGGTCACATCGGTGGCGATGATCTTGCAATTGAATGAAGTGCTCAAATGCAGTGCGAAACTGAAGTTGCCTTCGCCTAAGAGTAACAGACAATCGGTTTCAGAAAACAAACTCTTCGTCATCTTCATTGAATGTCACTTCTTCGGCAGACTTGCTCTCATCGGGCTTACTGTCTTGCGGACCACTTTTGGCCACTTTTAACAACAAATCGATGATTTGTTTGCGAGATATCGGTTCCAAATATGGTTTGTGTCTTTGGATCAAACGAGTGCACACGTCTTCGACTGTCTGGTCAGTGATGTCATCGCGAATCGGAAGAATACGTTTGCGGTACTTAAGAGTCTGTTTGTCGCGATATCTTAAGATAAGACACTTCGGAGTCTTCACTATCGACAACGAAATGCAAAATATGTTTGGTTTTGACATTTCGGCCGAAGTATGAGATCAGCACTCAGTCAGTGCTGCCATCGGTTGTGACTGTCGATTAATAATGAGATAACTGGCGACAGATGTCAGCCCTTTGTCTACAACTTGCTCGCCATAGAGCGCCTCATTGTCTGCCAGCAAACTGTCCTCAATGTCCAAATGAAGACTTTTTATTGTGAAGCTGATGAAAGCAAAAACAATTCAATCTCTTTGCAATTCATTCAATTTAGTTAAGCTAAAAAACAATACATGGAATGGATGTCAATTAGAACTATAATATCACCAAATTGTTATAATGAGCCACACAAAAGAAGCATACAATGACCATGCTATGATCAAGCTATGCAATTGATCATCTATTCGGTTCTAATACTGATATGTGATATGATAAATGAGTGATTATATAATGAAAGATCATTAAACGGAATGAGCATTAATCGCAAGACATGTCAATCGACTGATTAGTGTTTGCGTTTTTGTTTTTTGGCCTTTCCTTTGATTGCTTTCTTCGCTTTTGTCTGTTTCCCGACTTTTGCTTTTCGTTTGCTTTCATTAGTCTTCTTAGACCTGACTTTAGTCTTGGCTTTAGTCTCCTTTTTCCTGCCTCTCGATTGTCGGTTCCGCTCAATCGGTTCCACTTTCACTGTTTGGATCGTCTGCTCTACTTTGACGGTAGTCTTCTTGAGCTGTTGTTTGAGTTTGGCCTTCTTGAAGGACTCGATGATGTCAGAGCTCCACAAGATGTTGGAATAGGCTTCGTTCGCGCTCTTCAGCTTCGATTTGATCGCTTTCTTCTGGACCTGAACTTTGCGTCTATTGCTCTCTTCGAGCACATTCTGCTCTTCTTCGGTCGAGTACGGGGTCCACAGGTTGGGCCGACCTCTGCCCTTGAACTTGCGGTTGAGGTACTTGAAGTCGTTGACCAGTTTGTTGATCGAATAGGTCGAGCCTTTGTGCAGTTCAGTGCTTATGACATTAGGCCTTTGGTCCCTTGGGTACAGCTTTCCGTCGAAGACCCGTTCTTTGACATCAGTATAGCAGTTGTGGTTATCACCCAATGACTGCAGTCGGTTGTCAATCGACTTCTTGAGGTCAACAATCAATTTATCGGTGGCTGAGTTGGTGTTCTGGAACATGAAGTAGTTGACGGACCGGGTGTTGGACGGCCCCAGACTCGAGTAGCGGTAGTACACGAAGTCGACGCCTTTGGTGACCAGTTTGAACCAAACGAAACAGACGTCCAAATAGGCCTTCGCTTGACAGAAGTCGACGAACTGGCGAATCGCTATCAACTGATCCAAAGTGATCCGGACCTTGACATCGAAGCGAGTCTTCATCGACTGATCCAACGGCTGTTTGACATACATGGCGTACAAGAGATACATCGAACAGATGCGGTGCGATAGCGCCTTGTCTTTGTTGACCAATTGGGACAACACTTCCAAATAGCACTCATCGATGAATTCGTGCATTTCGTTGTCGTTGTGACGGCCTCTGAAAGATAATCGAGTGGTCAGTCGGCAGTCGAGGCGAGTCGAGACCGGTATCGAAGATCACCTGAAGATCAGACCGAACTTCATATCTCGGAAGCACTGACTGAAGGCATTGAAGTGAAGACATTTGGTTTCATCAAATTTGACGAACAATGTCTCGATGTCTGTCCGGAAGCCCGACGCCGCGTATATCATCAAACTCTTGTTGCGCGAGTGCTGCTGCTGGTCGCCGATGGTGTCCACCGATGCCTGCGATGCGGTGGCCATTGTCTA
>JAQGBE010001320.1:0-11596 GCA_034698225.1 Scheloribates latipes | reverse complement strand
AGTGCCGACGAGCCGCTCATCACTGGTCAGTACTGTTCTCTCGATGTGCCGGATATTCTGCCGAAGAACTATCACAAGGAGCTGAATAATGTCAACGATACTATTTTGAGCATGATACAGGAGAAATCAAACAATAATAATGCTCTTCCTAAAGACATGGTGTCTGATAATAGCATATATCCGAACAAGATAGTTCTCGGGCAGCTTATCGACATTTTCAAGTACACCAAGAGCATGGATGGGAAAATGCCACTGGGTATTTGTTTGCCTCGCTCGTGTCATACCAAGGATATTGAGATTGCGATTAACAAGGGTATGAAACTCTATCGAATATTATCATTATGAAAAACTATCTTGCTCTTATAAACAGCTGTCTATCCAATAATTCGTATGCCCGTTGCCATTAACCCTGATTGTGATTATCAAGATAAGCAAGTTATATTAAAACCTCATCAAATCTTCACCATGTAAATATATTCAATCGAATATAAGTTATATATTATATAACCAACTAAACTATGTCATATTTAAGATCAGTGTTCATCATGCTCATTTTTTGTGTGCTCTTGGGCACTATCATTGATATCTGTCATGGACAACGAAAGAGCAATATATTACCAAGGTCGATGGTAGAAATGGGTCAGTGTTTTTCAGCCACAGCCAGCTTGAAAAGAATATTTAGACCGAGGAAGAATAATAAATACAGTGCATTGGATGGCGTGAAAACGTTCCTGTCCTTCCACGTGCTGAACATGCACCAGCACCTAGCTGGCTTAGGTCGGCTACATTCCAGGAGCATCGACACCGCTGTTTGGAACGATAGGCCGACACCTTTCAAATACTTCTTGGAGCGGAACATCAATTTCATCGACATCTTCTTCATGATGGGCGGTATGAATAGGCTTTGGAATTACTATTCTAAGTGATCTTGGTCATCCAGGTCTGGCCACATGCGAAGAAGCAATTGCCATATTAAATCACACCAAGGGCAGATTCAATTTCAGCCAGTTCGTTATGTTCCGGTATAATTTAGTTCAAATAACATTATGAATTTTGTTGTTCACCTTGGCTAATCATTAGCTACCTGCGAATTATTCCTCCTCTGATCGGAGCAATCACCTTGTTCTACTTGTTTCCCCTTGTGGGCAGCGGCCCGCTGTGGTCAACAGTTTCCTCTGCGCTCTACGACCAGTGCACAAACCATTGGATGAGTAGTGTCCTAATGACCAGTAATATCGTCGCACAGAGACCCGACTCTGTGTCTTGCAACTTCGTAACATGGTGAATTAGCTTGATACTCTGCGCAAGTAACCTATTACCCTCTATCAAGGTACATTTCCGCCGACTTTCAGCTAAGAATTTTATCACCGATCGTATTGTTGGTGATCTACAAGTGGCCGCGAAAAGCCATTCCGTACTGTCTGTGTTGGGTAGCGATCAGTGCAGTGCTGCCAATGTTACCCAGACTAGTGACGGACGTGCCATACCTGATGGAGACCTCCCACAAGAAGTCTTTGTTCGTCACTTGGGATTCGTTTGCCTATTACTACAACCACCCCGATGCTCACATCGTGGCCTATGTTCTTGGCATTTTACTGGCCTTCTTGGTCAAATATCATCCTAAGGCATACTTCGGCGGTCCAATCGGAGAGCTGTTCCTCTGGCTGTTGGTCAGTTCGATGACATTTGCTTCGATGGTCTGGTCTAACCTGCACTTCATGTGGGACCATAAGCTAGGAGTGACCGAGCTCCTACTCTTCCTGTCCACCTCCAAGATACTTCACCTGTCCGGCTGGTTCTGGCTAACCTATGCGTGTGCCACAGGACGAGGTGGTGAGTGATTTGGAACTGATCAAGGTGCAGATTGTGACCTTGGTGCTCGATTGTGATCTTGGTTCCTATCTTGTTCAACTTGTTCCAGGCTTCATCCAAAAATTCTTCAGCTGGAAGGGCTTCACCTCTGCAAGTAACCTATCATATGAAATCATGCTGGTAATTCACAATCTTCCATCTTTCCATCATGCTTATTTATATGTTTTGCCTAGCTTCATAGTTTAGTTATCTACTACCGAATGGGAACAGCTAGATCAACCTTACATTTCAATCTATATAACACTGTAAGTGTGCAATTAGCATGCAATATTCTGACACATTCTCAATTGATCTAGCTGACGATGAGCTGCGCCGACTTCTTCTTCACCTATTTATTAGCCATTCCATTCCATGTGATTGTATCAAGACCGTTTCTCAACTTGCTTAATTTGTGGCTGAAATCGTTGTCTCATCCAAGAAAAAGTAAACAATAACCTTGAACTGTCAATCACCTAGATAAACGTAATTACCATCTCGGATAAGCACAAAATATGATGTCATAAAACAGATTGTATAAATTAGCATGCCCATTTTATTATTTTATCAAACGAGACAAAACAATTTACAATAATATTATTGTCAAGATAAGAATATAACAAATAAAATTGTTGAGCAAAAAACTATGCACCTTGGCCAATTTCCATTTTAACCTCATCATATTTAGCATACTTATCTTGTTGATTCGATTCGGATTTCGTTTTCAAAGCAGAGATGTGCATAACAATTCTATTTACGCGATATTTTCCTGATATTACCAAGTAGACATGCAAATGGCCGGTTTAACCATCACTATTATCAATCAACTTGAAAAATATAATTATTAACATCTGACAGATTACTTATATAACTTGTTAATATTCAAATTTAAGGGAACGCTTTGCAATTTTAACTTGATATTTAAAGAATATCTCACTATAATAACTTCATTTTTGCAAGAGAGCACCAAGATGAAACTTGTCGCCTTATTGTCTGTTCTACTAGTACATTTTGCTTGGTGTAGAAAAGTTGACGACAGTGTCAACAAGGTGCTAATCGAGTTCATCGAGAAGGAGTCCAACAATGTAACTGTCGAGAGCAATGTGCAAGAACAATCTGGCGAATTGCAACAGTGTCCACCCAATCGGCTCATCGATCAGTTCAGTGCTGTCATTCTGCCCGAGGACTACGAACCGGCCACTAAAGACATGGTGTATGAAGAGGTGGAACACATGAACGACACAATGGCTCGGATGGATCGGCTGCAGACCTGGTTGAACAATGTGACTGTCAAACTGGAATATGTGCGGAATAGGCTAATGATCAGGGTGATCGAACGACTCATGGAAGAGAATCTGCCGGCTGAGTGCCAAAAGAGTTTGGCCCGGATTGGCAATGGAATCCAGAACCGGGAGGGTTGGGCTCTCAGATGTGTGTACTAGTTGTGTTATTTAGCTAGCTAATCTCTTGTCATATTTCATCTAGTCCTGGAAGTCACCCAGCTTAATCACTTTACAATGAATAACGGCATTCTCTCCCTTCCCAACGCCGACTACGACGAGTGCCTACTCTTCAGTATTCCACAGACGAGTGCCGACGAGCCGCTCATCACTGGTCAGTACTGTTCTCTCGATGTGCCGGATATTCTGCCGAAGAACTATCACAAAGAGCTGGATAATCTCAATAATACTCTTTTGACCATGATACACGATAAAATAGAGAAATCAAACAATCATGACCAATTTCCAAATGACATGGCGCCTAATAAGGGTATTGTAGTGGACAAAAATGTTCTTGGTCAGTTATTTGACATGATCGAATGGAGCAAGAACGTCGACATGAAGTCACCCATGGCCATTTGCTTGCCTCGCACTTGTCATACCAAGGATATTGAGACTGCTATTAACAAAGGTATGAAATTCTCTATCGAATATCATTCTCATGAAAATCTATCTTGCTCTTATAAAAAGCTGTCTATCCAATAATTCGTATGCCCGTTGCCATTAACCCTGATTGCGAGTATAAGGATAAGCAAGTTACATTGAAGCCACATCAAATATTCACCATGTAAGTTACTTTTCACCATGGATTCTTTATTTTGTTATCAAAATTATCTATTTGTGTCCGATCAGATCATTATTCACTTTGTTAATTGTCTGTGTAATTGTGGCCACACTCGTGGACATTTTTACCAAGAACAAGGTCAATGATTGGTTGCTGCTAGAGTTGGCTCAGTGTTTCTCAGGCACCGCTAATTTCAGACGAATCTTCAAGAGGCGGAAGAATAATAAGTATGGTGTATTGGATGGCGTGAAGACGTTCCTGGCCTTTCACGTGCTGAACATGCACCATCATCTAGCTGGTCTAAGTCGGGCGCACACCAAGAGTATTGACACCGCGCTGTGGAACGATCGACAGACCCCTTTCCAGTACTTCTTTGAGCGGAACATCCATTTTATTGACATTTTCTTTATGATTGGAGGTATTGATTGGTCGCGATTCAAATTCAAATGATAAATTCACCTTGCTAATAGGTCTGGCCACTTGTGAAGAAGTGTTTGCCATTCTGAAGCACACAAAGGGAAGATTCAATTTTAGCCAGTTTGTCATATTTCGGTAAATTATCAAATCATAAGTTCCATTATTACAAATCAATCTTGGTAGATACCTTCGAATAATACCTCCTCTAATCGGCGCAATCACCTTGTATTATATATTTCCCATTGTTGGAAGCGGTAATCAACTTGCTCAATTTGCTAAATATACAGCTCCAATTCCAACAACCTTTAGGCCCGTTGTGGTCATCCGTTACCCCTGTCATCTATGACCAGTGTACAAACAATTGGCTGCCCAGTGTCACCATGACCAACAACCTGTTCCCTCTAAGACCGGACACAGTGCCATGCAACTTCGTAACATGGTACATTTCTGCTGACTTTCATCTGAGACTCGTATCGCCACTGATAATCTTGGTGGTCTACAAGTGGCCCCGAATGGCCATACCTTACTGTTTGGTGTGGTTAGTGTTCAGCGCTGGGTTGCAACTCATTCCCAAACTTGTGTGGGATGTGCCGTATATGATGGAGCTGTTCAAAAGGAACTCGCTCTTTGCCATGTGGGACTCAGTCTTTTACAATTACAACCGGTCGGAGCCTCACCTCGTCGCCTATGTTCTTGGCATACTATTGGCATTCTTGGTCAACTATCATCCAAAGGCATACCTCGGGGGCCGAATAGGAGAGCTGGTTCTGTGGTCACTGACCTGGACAATGACATTCGGTGCGATGATCTGGACTAATGTGCACTATATGTGGGACTACACGATCTCCTTTACGGAAATCCTGCTATTCCTGCTCACTTCCAGGACCCTTCACCTATCCGGCTGGTTCTGGTTCACCTATGCTTGTGCCACAGGCCGGGGAGGTTAGAAGATCTTGGTGATATTCTCCGTTGTCTATTCATTTGTTTGCTAGGTTTCATCACTAGATTCTTTAGTGCTCCGGTGTTCACCTCGATTAGCAACTTGTCATATGAGCTAATGCTGGTAATTACCATTATGATCTAGTTCATTATTGTCAGATAATCAAGCTAACCTAACCCTTATTAATAGCTTCACAGTTTGCCGATCCTCTATCGAATTGCATCAGCTAGATCACCAGCCAAATTGAATTTCTACAATACGGTAATGATTGATTAGAGTGGCCATGAACAATTCAACCATGTATTTTGATCTAGATAACAAACAGCTGCGGCGACTTCTTGTTCACCTATTTATTGGCCATTGCATTCTACCTGATTGTATCAAGACCATTTGTCAACTTGTTGGGCTTGTGGCTTAAATCGTTGTCTAAGAGGGTGTCTAACTAAATTTAGGTCATCAATAATAAACATGTAATATATGAACAGGATAATTTAATATCCTGTCTTGTCAATAAATAATTTCAAAATAAAGCATCATGAAAAATTAATTTTAAATAGTAAATACCACTAAGCAAATAATTAGCATGATAAAATTGATTTTTAGCATTGAACATTCATGTCTGATGTCATCATGCTAATTAGGTGTGGTGAAATTTGTTGTATATGCAAATAAACAGAATAAATTAACTAGAGGATATCTGTTTTCTAATGTTTCATTTACATTAAAACTGATCTAGGCAACATTTATTCACAGCCATGATTCGTAAAGAGTGCCTTCCACTTAATGTTGGCCAACCAGTTCAAATAACTAGCCAGGTGATCGACAATGGCACGCTCACCTATATGCCAGTCAATATAATGCCCAATATAATCAAGGATGATATGGTTTGCGGTCCGTTGGTCATGCTTCTGAAGGAGCTTGCTACAAAAGAGAAAATCATGTTATTATTATCTTTTATTTATCAAGTTAAATAATTAATTAACAATTACTATCTAGGTTACGATCGTTGACTCCACCCGAGAGTTACGAAGAGTTGGCACTAGGTCTATTGTCTGAAAATATACCTGACATGCTGCTGATGGACCTCGATTCTAATAACTTCATCACATACCAAGATAAAGTTAAAGACTTGCTCAACATATCGCACACCATTACCGTCGACTTCATGGACTACGGCACCATTGCCTGTAAGAAACACCTGGGCACTCAACAGTTCACCATGTTCAATTTCTTCGATAACTTGACGTGGACTCTAATATTAGCCAGCATGCTAATAATCTCTAGCTTGCTAACACTACCGAATTGCTGGAACATAAGAATTCGAGGATTATTCAATTCACTTTTGGCGAATTGCTGGAGCATATCCACCTTGCTCATATCGAAAACATTACCAGCACAACTGGACACAACACTGCTGTCCAAGCAAATTGTGATATCTTGCTGGTTGGCTCTAGTTCTCTCATTCCAGACGTCGTTCGCCAGCTTCCTCTTGGACAATATGATCAAGCCACTGCCCTACATCTTGATAGACAGCTGGCACGACCTCTACCGCCGACCTGAGGTGACAATCTTGGTGGCCGAGTCCAATGCGATGGTGCAGTTCGCCAGACACGACCCGTCGCCGATGGCCAAGAGCTTCGACTCGCGTATGGAAATATTGGTGCCCGAGACAAGTACCGAGTTCAGGGAGAAGAACTTTGCCAGGTTGGCCACTGGCCGGTACGCCTATGTCACCGGCTATATGATCTTGCTCAAGGCAATGTTCATGCTGGCGAACACCAGTGATCTTGGTATTCAAGACTACCAAGATCAGTTCCATATATCGAGCACAGGCGGTGGCGAACTACCATTCTTCTTGGGCATAACCTCAACATTTGAGCCCAGCTTGCTCAAAAGTTTTAACGATATGTGAGCTAATTGAATATTAGCATGATAAATTGATAATTGATATTTTGTTCAGCATATTGAGGATCAGAGAGTCGGGTCTCTACTCTGTGTGGAATAACCTGGTCATTCAAATGGTGGGCAACACCCACCTGCTAGACAAGCAGAGGCGTGAGCTGGTCTGGTTCGAGGTGATCTCGCTCAATTACTACCAACCGGCGCAGAACCTGTTGATTATTGGCGTCATATTGTCTATTATCGTATTGTTAGCTGAAATGTATTTCTATGTTTTCCATTCGCAACTTACCTGGATTCAGCTATTGTTACACAACAATTGCGTGGGAAAGTCATAGATTTCGATGGAATTCAGAATATTTGAATATTGTGCAAGGTGATTGTTGTTGAAAATCAGCTCATTTTAGTATCCAAGCACTTTTGTCGAACGTTCTAGCTGTCATTAATTGATAAAGCAAATTTTTAAATCTATTACATCTCGCTAATATTTAAATTTAGGCATTGTTCCAGACCTGTTTTGGAATATTATTTCCTTTCTAATCATTTTATAAGTAAAAAATTTGATTTTCATTTATAATAATTTTAATTAAATATTTTCATTATTATAATTTTTATAACCTTGCTGCAATCTAATGATAATAATATTGATATTTACTTGTTTTAGTTTATGAATATTTCTACAAAGCTCATTAATATTCAATCGCCAAGAGTAAATATTGGCAAAGAAAACTCCATTAACAATATCTCCATGAAATCTGATGGAATCGCGTAAATCAATATCGATTACCATGGTGATAATATTACCATGTATTCAAGATTTGTACCTTGAATGAAAACGAGCGATAACATCCGGCTAATTCAAAGATATTATTAATTTGTTGTGAAATCTTTGAACAATGAAGTGAACTTGATAGATTTTATGTTACATTATATTAGCATGATATTAAGTCGCTATGAGTTCCCAGCTGATTGATAAGAGATTGTGTGTTGACCTTGCTAAAACCAACAGGACTGACAGCGGTTTGAGAATAACGGTGGTTAGTTTGCTTGATGTTTGTATGGAAAATGTTAATCTAGTCAATGCTGTGATAAGTGCTGTGCGATTGCCCGTCGAAGTTGAGCTCAACCCGTCTTATGGTCGCAACACTAGCGGTCAGTGGGACGGAGCCATCGGTCAACTGGTGGCCAACCGGTCGGATGTGGCCGTCGGGACATTCACCGCAACCTATGAGAGGTTCCAATTGACACAATTCTCGACAGTTCTTAGTTACGAGAATCCGATCGCTATATTGTCGGCAAAGTTCAAGCAAAACAATAATGACTTTCATGTGTTCACCACTTTTGGTGTCAATGTTTGGATCGCACTCTTGGTCTCTATTCTCGTGGTCGGTGTCGCCGATAGTTTTATGTGCGATAACAAACATTCTAACCGATCATCTAGTCTGTTGCACACATTCAAATCGGCTCTTGGTCAAGTATCAACTGATTTCCAGCTTTCCTGCTGTCTCAAACACATCTTGCTGCTTTCAACCAGTCTCATTGCGTTCACCTGCCTGATCAATTATTTCAAAACATTCATCTTGATCAATTTACTGTACAACCCGCCTATTGAAATTGATTCCATAGACGAACTAGTCAGTTTTCTCGAAGTGAACAAAAATATAACCTTGGTAGCGAATAAAAAACACTTAACATGGTATCTATTGGAGAATTCAACTGAAGAAAAATTCAAGATAATTTTCAAATTGCTCCAAGATTCAATGCAGATAGATTATGAAGCGGTTTTCCATGGTAGAACCATTGCAATTGACTATAGTGGGGTTTTCGAGTCCTTCCTCGGTCCCAATTCTAATCTGGATCTGCACCTCGGAAGCGAACAATACTTCGGTTCGGCTACCGTTATATTGTATTCCAAGTTCATCGACAGTTCGGTCAAAAAGACAATCGATTCTGTTGTGAGCCGTGTATTTCAGAGCGGTCTCCAAGAGTTGTGGCAATCGTTGAGATATCAGAAGAGATTGGATTTGAGTGGAAGTGAAGACAATCAGACGATTGGTATGTCGTCAGTGAGAGGTCTGATCACATCTCTGACAGCGATATATCCGACGCTAACATTAGTTCTATTGTTTGAATGTTATTATAGCCGCAAAAGGCGAACACCTATTAAGTTATCATCAAAATGAAAATTTTGAATAAAAACTGTAGAATTTATTTTCAAATTTTAATATAATCTTGTAAAAAGTGGACAATATGTATCTAGATGATAAATATCACTATTAATTTTGTTAAAAGGACTAAAGTCATGGTCTTGCAGACATTGAGTTAATTCCTTATAAAAATGGGACCCAATCTGTTATTATTATCTTGTAATTAACACTCATTACTAATTTTAAAATAAGCCACATTACAGATAAAATTATTATGTTGATAATCCGATCAATATAGTCTAGGCAATAGCATGTATACGAGTTTGGAGCTCATTCAGCTCTAGAAGTTGAGTGTAATGTGCCTACTATTTGTGAAAATCTCCAACCCTACAGTTGTTAGTTAATAGCAAATAATTACCATGATAAGAAGTTTACCATCCGGTGATATGATAGTTCATAATTCCAAATATGACCAAGGTTATATTTCATCAATTTCCTATACATGTTGATTCATAAACTTTGTAATCAAACAAATCCAGTAATAAAAACTAAGTTTGGAGAAAGTCATACAAAATATTTAACTCGATCAGCTGAACAACTGTCGGTATTGCATTGAAAATAACTCATCCTGGTAATAATAAGCGCAAAATTTGATATCATAATTGTCAATCGATACAATAACATCCCTTGTTGGCAATTTTGCAAGAATCGTGCAAGCTAATTATAACTAGACCAGAGCACAGAGATAGCAAAGTGGAGATCGGCCACAAAGATGAGCCTGTGCATGTTCATTGCTGTGACTATCTTGTCAATTGGGCTGACCAGCGGCGCGACCACACACGCCGATAATAGCCATGGCAGCCAATCTTCGACATTCAAAATCTTCGACAAAAATACTATTCAAGATCTTCAACTGATCCCCAATAACAACGCAGATGGCAAAGAAGAAGACGAGATAAGTGAGGAATCATCAGGTGGATAACATTTAGCAAGGTGAATTTACATAATAACTCCACTTACAGGCGATTTCGACTTCGATGACAACGCTTTGGTCCGAAAGCTGCCCACAAAACCGAATATTGGACACAACTCTATAAAACGTCCGACAAAGACCAAGAGCGTGACATCAACCGCACCATTCCAAGCAAGGGGTTATGTGTTCGAGAGTAAGACCTATTCAAACTTGTGGTAATTGCCAGGTCATTCAGATAATGTTGTTTAGATGGTTGGGTGCAATTCAAGTTCGAGAAGTCGTTCATTTTGCTGAACAGGACGGCCACCAAAGCCGAGGCCGACACCATTTGCGCGGCATATAACATGGCTGAGGACGTGGGCGCACAGCTGGCCGTTCCTCAGTCGGCCGAAGAACAACAGTTCATCAACGAGTATGTCTTCCGATTGAGTCATAGCACGCGCAATGTGTGGATCGGACAGCGGACAGACAACTACCGCAACGAGTCTGTCCGGCACCCGCTGTACGCCAATTGGGCCAAAGGCATGCCCACAATGACCCAGCAATGCGTTCAGATTCGGTCGCCGCTCTCCATCTACGGCGATGTCAACGACTCGGTCGGCGGCAAATGGGAGGACGTGTCGTGCGAGCGCCACAATCTGGTCCTCTGCCAGAAGCCGCAGCACTGGTCGCAGCAGCAGTTCATCCGAGTGGTCACTGACCTCAAGAAGGAAGTGGACAAACTGAAGAAGCGTTCTGAGACGGATCAGATCCCGTTGGGCTTCATCTATAGCCAACTGCCAGACCAGCCCACGCCCAGCAAACTGTGGCCGATGTACAAGTGGGAAGACGTCAGTGCCAAATATGCGGGCCTCTTCTTCCGGGTGGTCGGCCACGGGGCCGGTGTGTTCGGTCGCGTGCAGGAGAGCTCGTGTCCGCGACTAACTGGCGTCAAGACATATAACTTACACTCTGTTCAGACCCAAGAGCTCAAGCAAATGGATCTGTTGGCCGACAACCGGTGGACAGACGTCGAAAATGGCTTTCCAGTGAGTCTTCGGGTCAGTGGCGATGAGATCAGACCGAAGAACACAGCTATCAAAATCTGGAAGAGAACCTAGATTATCTCCATTATGTTCAGAATCAATAAACTAAATTTAGCATGAAACAATCGTGAAAATTGTAATCTTGGCTCTCTAAACTAATGATTAAGTACCTAAGTTGCTAAACTAGCTAAACAATAAAAGTTTCTAAACCTGTTCTAATTAGTCACTGGATTTTAGAAGATTACATGGATTAGAATGACACGGGTTTTGGGGATTAGAGGCC
>JAQGBE010001319.1:0-11602 GCA_034698225.1 Scheloribates latipes | reverse complement strand
CAAATGATTTATTAGATTATAAGAATTGCAATAAATTGAAGTCAATTGAAGACAATATCAAATAAATCAATGAATTTATTTTCAGACTCAGAAGAAATATACACAGATTTAGATCGTTAAAAATGTTTATTAATTTATTTTAAAAATTTAACAAATATTCAAAAGTAAGTTCATTCAAAAGATGAGATGAATTTGTTGTAAAATTTGAGGACAAAAACAAATTTTAAATAAATTAACGCAAAACGAAGTGAAAAGTCATTTGTTTTGACTCATTTGGAGTTTCTTTCGTTTCAATTCGTGCAAAGTCTGGACATCTTTGGCCAATTCGGTCACCTCTTTCATCAGCTGCGGGTCGTATCTGCGGAGAGAAATGAGACAATTAGTGGTGCGTCGGTGGGCCGACCAGCGGCTGTCCTACTCGTTGCCGAGCACTTCCACGTTGACGAAGGTCTGCGCCAAACACAACAACCGGTCAAAAGTGAATTTGCTTTTGTGGGTCACTATGAAGTCGCGCCGAAGACGCCAGTGGTCGTCGATCTCCCACGACTTGCGCAGACGGTCGATGTCCTCGTCGGTCAGGTCCGGGTTGTGGTCGGCCTCGGCTTCGCTCATCGGATTCGCCGGTAATTTGCGGTCAATTTGTGACAACTATTGAATCGAGAGCTGAGACACCGGTTGTAAACACGGGACTGACGTCGCGCTCAATAGATGGCGACCGACAGTCAGTTGACTCGAAACAGTGAGAGCAGTGAAACTGAAAGTGCTTTTCATTCACAATCTTTGATTCACAGAATATATTTACAAAACTTAAAACTAAATTAAGGCTAAATTTAACTGAATTGAGCCCATATTCAGTGCATACCCTCTGATCTGACCTCACATTTCCCCAGTCTTAGCTGATGCTATTATTAAATTCAAATGCCTAGTTATTTCTTTGTTATTTGGCAAAATCTAATGCTCTAGAACAATTTGATATAATGGATTTTCTATATTCTTGAATTATAGTTAGAGCTTCGAATCATTTATTCCTGATTTCTTATTAATTCAAAAACAAATTCAAATCGAGAATTCGTGTTCTGATTCAATACAATACTTGAATTTTTACAAAAAGCTTAACTCAAAAATCAAAACCAAAGAGGCGTTCAATCGTTGGCTACCATAAGAGTCGCGGCGACTCAACGATAGACTTTTCATTAGTTATTCAATCGGTGTTTGAATTAAATCTCATTTGAAATAATTATTAGTGAATAAGTTGTCTAAATTGAGAGCTCTTAGGCCTTAATGTTAGCCAAGAGTGTAATCGTTGTCTTATATTCTTGTCTGAACTTTGATTTCTTTTCCTTCTTTTTATCGACAATTTTGTTCTCGAATTTCAGCGAATAATTCAATTTAAGGCACGAATTGAAAGCAATATAATGCGATATAATATTGAATAAACGAGTCTCTAATGAAAGACATTTCAGAGAATATAAATTTCTTTATTAAGAGTGAAAGTCAGTGATCGCGACATTCAATTGAATGTCCGATCAGATGTATGCCAACAGGCTTTCCAATGCATAGAAACCAATTGAACCAATCAAACCTCGATCATTCTCACTGACACATTAATTATCTGTTGTTGTTTGAGGCGATATTGTGGCACAAATGTCATAATAATTTCGGTGAAATCAATGCAAATAGTGTTGAGACTGTCTGGCGAATCACCTTGCTCATGTCCCTCAAATGGCTCTTTCCAGCCTCACAATTGAATTCTTGTACATTTCAAGTGCCGCTAAAATCACTTTTTTGTGACCATTTGTTTAAAATATTTTCAGCCAATGTTCGCCTTTTGTCTGAATTTGGTTAAACTGTCGGCGAATTTGTGAAAAACGCTTTTCTTCGATCACAATATTGAGACTGATTTTCATTGAGGGCTCGTTTGGAGCGCAAAATGTTTTTCGCAAATTAGTCACGAATTTCGTTCATTTGTTTGATTAGAATCAGTCTCTCAGTAATGAAGAAAAAAATAATAAAAAAGCAATTATTCGCTGAATTTGTTTAACTATTCAAATGCGATGGCATTTCCTATTCTAATGGAAGTAACCATTAATTCATTTATTAATCTTATTAAACATTAATTACTTTTAGTCCAAAACGTGCTTTAATTCATAGTTTTCGCCACTAATTAAATAAAACAATTGTTTGCGACTCAAACGGACAGCGATTACACAACTGGTGCCAAACAGTTGTGATTAGCCTAAGATATGAATTATGGCCGAAGTTATGGACAATAAATATCTTCACATGTTTTCAGTGCTCGCGTTAAGAGACATGAATTGAATATTTGATTTGTTGTGGCTTTTAATGCAATTTTAATTAGCAATTAGGCCGTAAACGACTTGACTCTGCTCTAGCAAAGTGGATATCGGCGGCCAATTAGTGTCTAGTTTTCACTCATCCAGGTCTCTGTTTCCCTCAACAATTAGACTCAAAACGATTAGCTCACGGCTCGAAACGAAGATCGATTGCTTTCGGTCTTTGCATCTGATAATTGTCGCGCCGCTGGACACGACCCGCCCCTCGCAGTCTATGGATTGTGACCTCGAACAAACAAAAATTATATCGAACCGAATTCTAATTGATAAATGATTGCAGAGTTTATAAGAAAATTTCAATCCAAGGCCTTCCGAACTCCCCTTCGCTTCCAATGACAGTCATTAAACAGAATCAATAAGCCGTTGAAATATTCCGTAAACCCCAGTAATTGTGAGTATCGGCGAAACATTCCACTGTCAGTACCACTGTCAGTGTCAGTGCCAGTGTCAGTGTCAAGGACAATTGATGCTCGATTAGATTGCTAGGGCTCCCATCGGATGCCAAGCCAACCACCCTTCCAATCGATGCCTTGCTATTTATGTCTAATAATCTGTGAAATAATCACTGAATTCCAAACTATGTATGATATGAAGAGAAACCGTTTAATCGTTCCCCGAATTCAGTAATTTGTGGGATATTTGATAACAGGTTTGCAGCGAAACCTCTGTTCCTGTGATACGGATTGAGTCGAAAACAAAATTCATGTCGTTTTTGCATTCAATGCTATTATAGATAAATACTAATCATCAGAATCATTGAATCGATGGATCGGTTGAAAAACGGTTTGAGTTAATAAGCATTTGAGGTCTAATCCATACCTCAATTACGCGAATCGAGTCTATAATTTACATTCCTATTCGAAAATATTTTGCCAATCGATTAATCTGTTTCCGGTCGGCAAATGTCTGCCGAGTTATCTATGAATGCGTGCCATTGGAGACCAGACCAGTCATCGCCACAATTGTTTGCCAGACTATTAAAATTTTAATTAATTTACTCAAATTGTGTCTAAAATTCGCGATAATGTTGTGTAAAACGCAAAACTAAGAGCACATCCGTTGAACGCGAAAACAGATTTATATAGAATTTAATCCAATTTCTGTTTCATTCGCAGAGTTGGCGTCACTTATGATCTCAACTGAGATATTCTGTTATATAAATGTTAACTCAATTTGATAGTCGAGTCGACACAGAATTGAATTTCATTTTTCATATTCTGTTAGACATTAATAACGCAGCGATTGTTTCCATATCTCGAATGAAATTATATGAGAATTGTTTGGACGACTGGACCGACCGATACAACACTGGATGCCGTCGGGAGTGGACTCTCGCCGACCGATCGCATGTTAATTGATTTGATATTTCAATCTAAGATCAAACTCAATGCCATTATCCGTGTTAATTAAAATTCCTAATCATTAATAATTGAATAGTTTCGCAAACATCGAGCTACATTAGAATAGCATCAAGGCCATTTCAAGTTTGTTCCTAATCTGTTATGACATCAACTGAAATGAAAATAATCGAAATCGACGGCCAATTCAGTAAATAAGACCAGTTTTTGAAAAACTTTTATCTTTTGTTAGGAATTTCTTAGTCATTCACTACTTGTAAACACGTTTTGAATAACGCGACAGATATTCAATCAATGCGATGACAGATTGATTATAGATAGGAAGGTGAAAATTAATTGGGTATAATTGTTTGCACAATTCAAAGAAATAAATTGACAAATGAGTTAATTGCATGGATTAATAATTTAATGATTTACTCATTTTTCGTTTTGAAAAACAATTTTTGTTTGAAATGAGAATGAAATCCAAGACATGATTGAACTGAAAATTGCGTTTCGAAAAGTGAAAAACATTTCCTCAGCTTTTTGTTTAACGATGAGTGAAGAGTGAAAAACAGTTTGATTTTCAATTTGCATGTCATACGGGACGGACACACAATCGAGATTGAGCAAGACAATAAGCAAAATAAGCCAGATTATTCTATTGAGAACATGGGTCCAACTAAAACCCGGTTAGGATTTCAATTAACAATCGCAATGACATTCAGAAGTCAACAGGTTTTCGGTTGCGTTCAATGCGTTTCTTGGCTTAATGTGAATGTCAGACAAACTTTTGTTGCATTTGCACTCAATTTTCACATAATTAGTCTGTTATTAGGGGTCTGTCTGTCAATGGATTTTTGTGTTGAAGTCATGGAATATCACGCGATTCGTCTCATATCACGAATGCCAGTGATGTTTGATATAATGATAATACATATTAATGATTAATACAATTAAATTGACTTAAACTTTGCATATCTCTAGTTTGATGTTGACGTGCGGATTGTGTACCAAAAATATTTATATTTATTAAATTGTTTGGACGCAACTTTGTCTAATCAATTGGTAGTGACAGCACTGGCACTGGCATTATATTTGGAACAGAATTGCAAAATATGGCAAAACCTGAGACAACGAGTGATCACACAAATGACAGTTTCGGCTAAAATGCAAATCTCAATACAAAACTGTCGATTAGACACCAACTGAGAAGCGGTGACAAACTTTATTGTCGGTATGTCTCGCGTTCACAGACAGTCTGACCACTCCTGACCGGAGATGGTCTGTGAGCGCGAGACTCTTCAAGTTTGAAGACTTTTGAATTTTGCATTTGTCTATTGGTTTCTATTCGAGTCTGTGATTGAAATATCCAATCGATGGCAGAGTCTGTATATCATCGCTACTTGTCGTGTGTGATTGTGGCCATCATCTGGTTATCGATGGCCATTATATCGTTGATTATCTACTTCTTGTTTCCTGATGAGGTACAATGGCCTAACTTTAGCAGTCATTCCTATCAAATATGTCTTTTTAAGATCTACTATTGGGACAAAGTCTACGACAACTGCTCCCGAATGAGCGCCAAATACACATATAGTGTGCGATTGCTCTACAATAAGATGGCCAAAGGCTTCGACCCGACGAAGACCACGATAACTGTGCATGTGTTGAACGCCGACGAGCAAACCCTTTCGACAGTGAAGATAACACCGAAGATGATGGCCTCGAGTGTTAGGAAACTGAACGACAAGGGCAACAGTAAAATCTGCCGATTCCTTCTCTTCAGAAACGAAGACTTGACAAAAGACATGGCGTTTGTTGTTGTCTACCACAACGGCGAGGGAGTGATTGGCGTCGACTGTCTCGAGTTCCAAGAGGTGAGGTCGCCGATGGCCAACGTGGGCTTTGTCCACAAAGACATCGTGAATATGCCCAAAGAGAAGGCCAAAAGTATCCAGCACTACCCGGCGGCCCACCAAGATGCCAAAGAGTTGGAGCCCGAGCTGAGGCCAACCCAAACGTTGACAGCATTGGAATTTGTAGTCTTTTTCTTTCTGGTCATCAATCTGGTCCTCATTCTCACCATCTACTGGATTCCCAGTGTTAAAGACTGTGGCCTCTTCTGCAAAGACTACTCCGGAGGTGAAATGTCTAGTTTGTTCTCGGCGATGACAGCCAGCGTCACGGCAGCGGTTGTCTTCATCGTTGTCTGCCTTATCTATCGATACCTCATTAAGAGGCCGGCGGCTAAAGGGAACAAATCCTGTTCTGTCATCAGATATGGATATCTCTTGTTGTGGTTGACAGTGGGCCTGATTTGCGGCGTTGTGGCCACTTATATGGCCTATAATAACAACTATTTCCCTGAGAACAACAAGGATAACAAGTTTAACCACGAGATCAACTGGATGTTTGCAGTGGGCGGAGGGCTCTTCATCTTCTTCTTTGTATTTGTGTCCATTCTATCGGTGATCGCATATGTGATCGGCTTTTTATCGGAACCCGACAGCGAAATGGTCGATGTGAACATGGATAAAGAGGCACTGAAAGCCAAGGAGGAGCCCGACAACTACACCTCCTATATGAACAGAGACATCAAGATCAAGTCCATCTCTCAATACAAGGGACCGGCGAAGTCGACGTCCGGTACCGCTGTCAGTGGTCCGCCGGCGACCAGCAAAGCGGTTCCCAGCAAAATGTCAGTGAAAGAGCCCTCGAAGATGTCTAAGAAGCCTTCGAAGGAGCCGTCGAAGAAGGAGGAGGAGAAGGAAGATGACGGAGAAAGTTATTACAAGCAGCTGATGGGAGCCCAGGGCAAAGTCAAGTCGGTCTCGCAGTACGGCGGCGCTAAAAAATGATTTTGGTTACCATCTCTTCTATTTATTCGATTGTCATTCGCTTTTCATTCAATTTTATTCAATTTTATTGTTTTTGATTCGAAATATTCAAATAAAAGCCTTTGAATGCAAGGGTTGGCTCTAATTGTGAGTCTAATCGTGTGTCGGCTCTTATTTTTAGGTCAATTCTCAGCTAATTTAAGAGCCATTTGGATAATCAAATGAACGGTTCGGACAAACAATGCGCTCAACTAACGCAACAAATTGTCAGTCAATAGTCAGACAGCGTTTCAGCCAATCGTTTGACCGATAGTTAGGTCTCATTGGTCTGCATGTGAGCCACAGACGGAGTGTCCGATAGTCGCCAGAAATTAGATTCCAAGACCTGATCCGCTCTTATCAGCTGATGTTCACGTCTCGGGCCCGACTCGGATCCACTTTGTCTTCGTGTCAGAAGACATCTTCAAACAGATGTGTTTCACTTGAAGTGATCGTCAGTTTGGAGTCGAATCACGTATTGAGGTTTGCATTGGAGAGGAAGAGCTGTCCGAAGGATATGCCATCACATCAACAACTATTAGACCAAAAGCAAAGACAACTCTAATTTGGGTCCAATTCGCAGGAATTCAGTATTGTTTGTGTCATTGTTTGTGTGATCTTGTTTAGTTTTCTCGTTGCCATTCTTCAGGTGATTAACTGAGGGCTGAGGGCCAGCGCTGGTCAGCCCTCTGTCCGCTAATGCATTTGATTTGGCTTCTGATGGACGCAATCGACTGACGGTTCCTATGGTTGCGATTGAGTCGGTTGTCAGTCGGCGTTAGCAGTGATTTTCAATTCACTAAAATCTTTTACTCGAATATCAATCCTCTTATGTCTGATATTATCGAACTCTTGTGTCGCACGGATTGAGACTTCGGCTGAGATTTGGTTTACAATTGAGATGTGAGAGGAAATCATGTCTGAAAAGTTGTCTCACATCTGACTGACGCCAATACACGTCTCTATCAGTCACTCATTGACGAAGAATTCGGATAAATCTTTTGCATTCGTCATACAAGACGTGAGATTACACTGTTTGGACAACTTCTGCGAAATTGGATGAAGAAATCGAGAGAATTGAATAAAAACGATATACCGATGCACTTAGTCGTGAGCGAAGACCAATCGCCTGAGGCCTCGAATCGGTATCAACGAAGTGGACCTCATCTCAAATCCATTTGTTGTGAGCTCTGTTCCAAACCATCGATTGACAGACACTGACCGTCGCCTCCAGTCATCACTTACTGTATATCCTCTGCTCTGCCGTTCGTCACTCTCTTCCGAGATATCACTCCAATAATAAGCCGTAACCGAACAGATTCCACCTTTGCTAGTGCACATAGACCACCGGAATGACCTAGTTCCATGCCAGTTCCATGCCAAGCAGCCGGCACTGTCCAAACACTTTCTATAAACATGCAGAATATGAGTGACGATACAGAGCCGTGACATATATCGACACATTTATTGGTTGACTGTTGCGAGCATTGATTGTATGGCTGTTTGAATAGCTCGACAACGATTGCAACGATTTGTCAGTCGATTGCAAATTCTGTGTTTATCGCGAACAGTGTTGTACACTATTGTCTAGGTTTTAATGTTTGCTCTATGAATAGGAAGCGGAGAATAAAGTTTTTGCATCAGAAAAACGAGGCAAACATTTAGAGGACCGACAATAGGATCAGTGATGTGTAGAGAATATGCGAAAATGAATTAATGTTTGAGCGGATCATCATTTGGGATGAGTTGCGCCACTGTTTCCCAAATTGTTGCCAAACAGAGGAAATGCATTTCGGGTTTAATCGTTCGCTTCAATGCTTCCATATATAAAAGTTAGCCATCATTTCACTCATATAATAGTGAGAGCCATGGCTTTCCTCTCATATCTCACTGGTTTGGCCACGACTTGTGCCCACACAGACTCTGCTCACGGCTCCGATCAGCTAATGACTGGCAAACCACTGCAATTGAGCATGTTAGCATGGTAATATTGCAATTGACTCGCGATCCCAGTGTCAGTGCATTGATTAGAGCCGACAATCATTTGCTTGGCTGTTGTAATCTACGCTCTGATCCCAACCCTAACCCAAACCCTAAACACCCGAAAGCTCTTGTGATTCACTTAATTCAAGTGTTGTCTCAATGGCTTCGATGGTTACACACATTTAGATACCAGTTCTTTAGATAATGGTTATGGAGTTTACACATTGAATATGTGCCCAAAATAATTGTGTTGTCTCTCAATCACGAGTTGAGTCAATATTTAACTGCAATTCTATTGTTTCTCTCTATTGACTCGTTTCGGACAATTGGCGACAGTTTTGCAATAGAAGTGAATCAAAATTGAGTCCAAAAAAATAAAAAGTTTTAATAAACGATAAAAACAGTGGAATCGATACCACATTCGAAACTCTCGGAAAGCCCTTAATTCGAGCCATAAAAATAGGTATTCTCTGGCATAGTGTGGCTCCGAATATATCGGTGTTGAATATGGTCGCACATACAGACGGCCATTAATATGGCTTTAAACTGTGCATGGCTACTCTATCCAAGTAACTAATAGTATGTTAGACTTTATTACGGCATTATTGTCGGCCTCACAAAAGCCGTGAGCACTGGAAGAGCACTGGAGTCGGAGAAACTGTTGGCGCGAAATGGTTGCCAACATTTTTTAAGTCCAAATATTGCACATCAAAGCAAATACTAAACTATTTTCTCTCAGACTATAAGTTAAGATCAGTAGTGGAGCTGAGGTTATGGCCAACCAATCGATTCTATCATTTTTATTGCCAACTGTGAGCACTCATTGCCATTATTGCCGTCACATAACGGTTGGACAGTTGGACAGCCGTAGCCTCACTGCTGGCCAACTCTATCGGCTCTATCGCTCAGTCCGTTCCCGATATTGATGTCTCTCGCGATCCCATCTGACACACCATTGCTTAAGAAGCGGAGCACTGAAGGCATCCCAATATATATGCATTAAACTCGTCAATAATGGCATCGATTCGGTTGTAACAGACTTTAGGCTCGAATAAAACAGCGCTTCGTTTCCACACTTTATATAAAATTTGATTTTTTATTCGTTTTATATATCGTCACAAATAGTGGACATCAGAGCCACTGATAACAACAAACGGATCGCTCTATTGGCGGACAGACTCTCCTCTATGAAAGAGATATTGTTTTACATTCAGAGCACAGATATATTGGACCGCATATTATGTCATCACTGGTGAGGACATGTCTCACATTAGCCTCACTTCTGGCTCTCTGTCTCTAAATGTCTCATAACTTTGCGAAACATATTTTTGGTCTAAAATTTTTCTATTTTTGTTAATTTAGTTTTGGATTTTGTTGTTCTCGTCTATTGTTGTTGTTGTGGACACGCATTCAGTGGTGAATACAAATCCGTTGAGACGTGAGATAAAACGTGTTTTTGCTTTTCATGTGTTCTCTCGGTTCAGAATATTCTTTAATTATGTCCTCTGTTTTGGTCATTCTTTGTCCACTTTGTTTGTGTCAATCGATAGACACCTAAATTGAGTTCATTTGATGATTGCTTTTATGATCTAAAATAGTTTAATCAGTTTTGGATCGTTTACTTCGAAACTCAATCACAAAGAGTTGACAAAAATATCTTTCAATTTAAGTGCAATCGTTTTCGGAGTTATCTTATGATGTGATACACATTTGATTCGATTCCGTGTTTGATTTTATGAGAGAGAGAATGGGAGAGACGGGTGAGAGAGAGAGAGAGAGAGAGAGAGAGAGAGAGAGAGAGAGAGAGAGACCACTGAGAGATCCCCTGAACCGTTGTAAGAGTTAGGAAAGTGTTGTCTATTTTGTGATCGAAATCCGACACATAATCGACAGCAAACACCCGAATAGTGGCGAACACGAGAGACGCCCCAAAACTTTCTTAAGGTGTTTGTTGTGATCCGATGTCATCGATTGCATCGCATCTGAACGCAACACATGAGAGGAGAGAGAGATTGTGTTTTATGTGCCAATAATTCGCGTATAAAGTGTTTGAGTGATGGAAGAGTGAGATTGGGTTACGATATGAATAGAGAACCGTTTGATAAATGTTTCGACACTGCAGTGGGTTATCGTTTGGCCACATATGCCGGCGACAGAACTGCAAACCTTTCCAATGCTCTGCCATTCAAAAGCCTTTCGGCATTTAAATCGAAATTCTGTTAAGCGCTGACAAAATGGTAAAGAAAGCGGAGAATAATTGACTTTAGACGTCGAGAGCCAGACCTTTAAAAGTTTTGCTAATATTTTCATTTAAAGTGTGTTCAAAATCATGGATTTAGGCGTTCAGTTGGCGTAACAATGAGGCCAATCATCTCAGGAATAATGAGATTTAAATAAAATTTGAATTCTCATCCAATTCGACGAAAATTGTATTTTACTCTCAATTTTATTATTCTTGAGTTAATCCGATTCCGAAGCTTATCATCCGTTACATCCAATTCTCTCTCTCTCTCTCTCTCTCTCTCTCTCTCTCTCTCTCTCTCCCATTCTCTCTCATATGACAAACGGCAAGAATTTCTACATTTTATTGATGTTATTACCGATGGATATAATTATTTTTGTATAATGAATATCACAGAATATTCTATACTTTTCAACTGCAATATCGAGTCGTCTTATGTCTCATGAAAAGTGTTTTTACTTAAACTTTTTTATTTTGTATCAACTTTTTATATAACACTGTCTTTTGTAGTATTATCTCATCATTTTAGTAATCATTAGTTTGATTGTTAATTATTCCATTCAAAAGCAAATCATCTCAAAAACCAATGATATGTTTGATTCTCTGTCAATGTGTTTGTATAATAGCCTCAAATCATTTTGTTTAGCAATAGTTCTGTCAATAAAATCAATGAATTATATCAACAATTAATGAATTTTTATGTATAAAAAACGATTGAATGCAAGAAAAATAATCATAATATGAATTGAATAATCATTTCGGTGTCGACTCTCAGCCAATGTATACATTATTTTGTAGTCATTTTAT
>JAQGBE010001318.1:0-11605 GCA_034698225.1 Scheloribates latipes | reverse complement strand
ATAATGACCGATTGTCTGAGTGGTAAAACTTTAATATCTCTTCACCAACTAATCTCTTCGTTCCATTCAGGCCAACAACAGATTCCTCAGGAGTTGAGAAACAAAGACAAAGCCAAAGATAAGACCAATAAGACGACAGACAATACCAAACCAAAGGATGTTCTTCAACGGGGATCAGCCCAGTTGGACAACTCGCTCAGTTCGGGTTTTGAAGAGTTGCCCAAAGTCTTCGACGAAAATCGCTATGAACTGAAAGACTTCTTCGACATATTTGACGATCCATTGAAACCAAACAATGAAAACGCCATCGATTTCATCGGATCCAACGCCAGACTCAGAGAAATCTTCGACACGTTTGACGATAAGTACTTCGATGGAAAGCTGACCGATGAAGACGAAGAAGTGCTCAACAATACAGAAACGTCTTCGTCTGCAATGACAACATTCCAAGACAGAGTCGTGGACCTAATCGAATCTCGTACTATTGAATTACTTGGTGCAATTCTTTCTATTATATATATTTTTATTATACTTAATCTACAAGAATGGCTTAAAAGTCATAGTTTGGCCAAATTCTGAAAGAACGTAACAAAGGTTCAAAAATTGTTAATTAAATGAGATGTAATTTTCTACTATAAATAAGTCGATTATGAAAAACACGATTATATTAAAATAAATTGAAAATACCAAGGTGGAAAATTTTTGAATAACATTTATGTGTAAGATAATAATAATAAATACAACTCCCAGATGAAATAATTCAAAATTTTTTGTTTGTTCATGATGTTTAGAGTTTCAAGTTTACACCGGAAACACGCGTTGAATTATTTGAAAATTAACGATTTCACATTTATTATAATCACTTCGATTCAATGTGTCAGTGTGACGCCAGGAAAGACCCACTTTTCTCTTCTGTTCTTGGAAGAAACAATCAAGAGCTAATAAAATCACGTGAATCACTCTAATCAAGCACCAAAATGACCATTAACAATCTACGTAAAATCTTAATTAATTATCTACAATTTTCATGACTTGACATTTAAAATGTGAGCGAATAAGTTGTTTAAACTCAGTAATACTAAAATTTTTATTATTTCAATACGTGTTTTATGATTTATGACAAAATTTCTCATCAATAGTGCGATTCATTTCAATTTTAGTAACCGTTATCTCATTTACTATTAAGTGATTTATCATTTATTTATTGACTAAAATTAATAACAGAAAATACTTTATGATTGTAAACCCGTCACAAGTTTTTGTTTGAGTTTGGCTGATATGATAAAACGAGTTTCGTTCGACTCAACCATTGATAAGACAATTCTTGAAAACTTCTAAAATGGTATTTACGTTCACTTGGATTACAATTAAACAACAAAATATAGTTTAAATATTTTTATTCGTTTTAGATAATTAAGGTTAGAATTGATTGTCGACACCATTAGCCACTCTTTCAGTATCTGATGTGAACCGGGAATCAAATTCTAGAAAATTCGAGTTTCGAATGAACTAATTTGATGAGTGTTTCGGGCATTAAATCGGTGAACGAAGAGCTCGAACACTAAAAATTGGATCAAAAGTTTTGGTGAAAATCCTGAACATTAGATCACAGGAATTGAGCCAAAGTGTTGGCAACACTTGTGTCGGACGCCGACACCGAACTCGACATCACCTGAATCGCTGAATTTCAAAACTCTTGAGTCTAATCTTGGAAAGGCTTCGACATTAGACTAGCGATAAATTAAGGCTTGTGTTTACAAAACGCATATTATCTCCAATTTATTGCTCGAGTCATCAAACACTTGATATACCACTACTAGTGGTGGCGATCACTGCGACTGAAGTTTTTGTTTGAAAGTCGACGCAAAGGCTCACCTGTTTATCGGCCCTGCGCTCAGACCTGGCATCCAATCGGATTGCAGTCAATTGCATAATACACCCAATTCTGGCCTTCGAGGCAATCGCAGGGTATATAAGCCGAGGAAGTCGTCTGCGCTCTGCTATAGTCAAGAATAGAAGTCTAGAAGCAAACGATTCTCAGTCTCTCTCTCTCAAGTTGTTCCCTCCAGTCAACAACCAAGACACTCTTCAGCAGTCATGTCCGAGGCTCACTTCGACGAGTACGATCACTACAACTACGACCAGGACAAGTACGTCAACACCGGCCACGGCGGCAAACAGCGCAGTAAAAAGGAGGCCTCCGAACACACCAACCAACACGACCCGAGCGGACACACCCGCAAGATAACCAACAAACTGCAGAACACGGAGAAGAACAACAAAACGCCAAACAAAGCCGAGAAGAGGCCGAGCATCAGCTGAACGGACCGAAGAAGACAGTCAATCGGTAAGACAGCGACATATGGTTTGCCATTAAATGGTTTTGCAATTGAATTATTGCTCCGAATCTATGTCGAGGTTCGCTGTGAAGGCAGTAAACTCGAGAACTTTACTTCAATTGTGCCGAACAACTCATTATTTGTCGATTAAATACTGATAATTGCATTTTGATTGTCGCCCCGAACGGACAGGTCGTCTCACGCGGTCCTAACCTCTGGCTTTGATTTTTTGGACAACTCTTATGGAAACACTGCTCTGGTCTGCGAAACGGAACGCTTTTATCACTTCACCCGCAAAGTGGCGAACAATGTCTCAATGGGTGAACAATCGAATGGTCGACACTTAGGCCGCGTTAACCTCTCATTAAAGCAATTTTTTTTACAATTAACTGATTTACTTAATTGTGATGTTTTGAGAGAATAAAGTCATTTTTGATTTGAGAACTAAGTCTTGTTTTACTAGAATCTCAAGTGCTTTCCAGAGCTTTCTATTAGTCGGCCGACCAGTTCATGGCCAGTGAGCGAGGTCTCAACCGTTTGTTACTAAGGCCTCAGTCGCAGGCGATTCAGCTCTTTGTTTGAGTTGTGGTTATAAACAAACAGTCGTCGGATGCGAATCGACTCTAATCGAGGGAAACGTGATTTCGTCAATGAATGCCTAAAACTTTCCAACAACTGAACCAAAGTTTAGGCCAAATAACGAGTTTTGCTATTTTTAGGTGACTTTTGCTTTCATTGGAACTAATATTTATGTCTTCGGATTTGATTTGACGACTAGTTTACTGAGAATTAAAATGTTTGTCTCGACTCTCGAGAGGCAATCGAAAACAAGTCTAGGATTTCGGCGAAACATACGGAACGGAAATCATGAGAATCTGTTTTAGCGGTTAAAATATTTTGGAATCGAATTTTCGATATTTTCCATATGATTCTAAACATCGGACAAGCAATTGGAGCTAATTTTAGTGCCTTGCTTATGTTTGAACAGCTCTACAGCAGTGCTAACACACTGTCAGCCAATTAATTAAACGACGACTCAATTAATTTATAGTTTAATTCAACATTTAATAACAGAAAAGGCCTTCAAATGCAATGCGGAGTCAAAACATATCGTTTTTGATATCTGTTTCAGTGAAGGCTATTAATCGCTAAAACTGTTTGATATTTCAAAACAATTCTCGACAAAAAAACGTTTGAGAAAAGTCGACAAAAATCGCGAACACTTTTTGCATTCAGAATCCAATGCCATTCGGTTCGCCAATTATTTCTTGATTTCATTTCCTTTTAAATTATTTTATGAAAAAAGTAATCGAAAGGAAAATCAATTCATGAAAAACAAAAAATGTTTCAACAAAACGACATAACAAACGAATAACAGACTAATCGTCTGAAAATCGATTCTTTAGTTCTTGGTTTTTAATTAGCCATGGCTTGAGTTGAGGGGAATTTCGATTTTTTAGAGATTGTGTGCGAAAATAATCTCGAAATGCATTTTATTTCGTAATATTCCGATTGAGAAGAGCTTTTCAGTCTAGACTTGACGGGAATTTCTGCTATTAACCTACCGCTAGACATCCATGTTATGAATAAGCTAGTGTGAGTACATGTAGTGACTTGGCAACTGTTGACTCGCCAGCAAAACTATCGCTACGTAATTAGGTTTGTTTTGTTCTCTAAGAATCTATCGAATCTATCGAATCTATCGAATCTATCGAATCTATCGAATCTATCGAATCTATCGAATCTAACCGATTTTGGCAATAAAAAACAAAATTTTAATATTAGATAAGTTATACACAGAAAAATAAACAAAGACAATAATTTTTAAAAATAAAGTGAAAACAATTATTGTTTACTATTAATAGCTAAAGCTTCGGGTTCTTTGGGAGTTTCTATCGGAGTTTCGGAGACAAATTGTGATGTGATTGGTACTTGCGCTTCAATTATGGGAAGATTTTCCAATGAAATTCCAGAAGATTTCAGTTTATTTTTGAAACGCTTGAATGCACCATTGTGACACTTGCGTTTATGACCTGATGTAATGATAGACATCCGACATAAGTAGGGTTTCGTTTAAGGGCTCGCAAAGCATTGGAGTCTTATAACTTATAAGATCTGGAATCAACTCTAGCGTCACGTCAAGTGACTGATCACTCGAACTGCAAGAACAAGAGATTGTGGAAAGTCTGGAAACATTGGCTGCTGTTGTCTGATAAGAGTCGAGACAACAAAAGCTAAACAATGAGTGTCTCACTCGAAGTCGATATCAGCGATGAGTGCAGTCAAGCGATGTACGAAATCCAGACTAAACACGGATTTTGTTTTCGTTTTATAAATATTTATTTGAATTTAAAATTCGAAATACCGAGTAATGTCAGAAATGTGTGGATTTAGTGTAATCTAATGCAAGCATTTGTATACCATTAGAAACAAGGTAGAAATTGAGGTCATCTAAGGTGAAACTGACGATAAATTCAATGTTGAATCAGTAAACAAAAGCACAATAATTATGATCACTATTCACAATAAATAAACTAAAATAAAACCGATTGATAATTAACTGTCAAATCACACGCAAACGTCGAATCAATGAAAAGTTGTTAAGCCGTCACAAGAGTAGCGATTGTCTCACTTTTCTCTTTGCTGTCCTCGTCTTCGGCCTCCATGTCCTCATCTTTCGGTGGCAATTCGAAAGCGGCAGTGGACGGCGCGACGACCACTCCTTCCCAAACCGACATATTATCAGTGATTCCGGTGTTGTCCGGCTCTAAGCCCAGTATTATCTTATAGCCGTTGCCATACGATAGGATTCTAAGCAGGGTCTGTGCGGTCATGCATATGGTGTCCTCTTCCATCAGCGAGAGGGGACTGTAGAGAGTGATCGCTCCGTTCTCACACGGGTCGGGGATTCCAGTCGAGCCTGAATTGGAGCAAAACAATAGTACACAATCTCATAGAAGCCAAGGTAATACCGGGCAGAAAGAGTCCGCCGGCCAACAACTGAAAGACACGCTTGAAAGCGACGTTTAGCGGCAGAAGTGACTGTTGATGACGGAATGTCACGGAATAGTGAGATAAGACGTCTACCATCCACGGCGACAGTGAGTTGAGGCCCTGGAACCGGCAACAGACGTCTCTCAAGACGCGGATCAACACCTTAACTGTGGTCAGATTAGCCGACTCTTCGAACCAACGCGCGTGACGTATGGCTGATAGATGTCTTTGGATCAGCTTTATAGGTAAGTGGATCTTTGGGTCCAATTTACGAAGATTGGGCATAATTGTGGCGATCAGTAGCCTTACGGTCGCTTTGGTTTGTGTATTGATTACATCGAAACCGCTTGAGTTTACTTCACAACTGATGACCGCATTTGTCTCTATTTTCAGCAACTCTTCGACCACTTTGGCACCAAACGACTGAATGGCATCGACCACTGGCAATGTCTTGAGAATGACCACCATATCGGCCATATTGTGGCCCACTTTCATCGTGCCCTTCTTGAACGAGCCCACGGGTCTGACCTCATCGATTTGCTGGTTAAGACATGCATTTGATAAGTATCATGCTCTTTATTATAAGTTAGATCATCTACGAACACAGGCGTCAAAGTTTCCCGGATTCAAAGTCATGTTCTCGAGGACAATCTGCACCTTCGAGACCAGGTTTATGATATTTGTTTGTTCTTCGGGAGTGGGCGTCAGGTCGGCATTGCGGGACAGAATGGCCTGTAAGTGATAGATCAGGTCAGACACGAGTGCAGTGAGAGATGCCAGCGATGGCCAGACCTGACACAACTGGTTGTCGTGTTCGTTGATCGGCGCCACTCGCGGGAAGAAGTCCTCAACCATATAGATATCGAACGGCGGCCGAGGGTTCGAGTAGTGGGTGTGCGGCGGCCGATATGTGTTTGGCCACCGACGCGGTTGGTTCGGGCGCGGCATCACTGATGATAGCGGTGGCGGTCAACAAGTCTTGCAAATTATCGCCGGTTTTCCTCAATTCACGAGTCAGTCAAAGATGTTTTGGCTTTGTTTACATCTGTGGACAACAAATTACGTTCGCTCTGACAGACTGACAGTGACCGCAAAAGTTGGCCAAAGTTTTGACACAAGTCTTGAAAGCATTTGTGAAATTGAATTTAACCCGAACACAATTGCAGCGTCAATTAATTATTGGGTTTTATGCTAGCATAATTGCACATCTATCACAAAGTTAAATTTAAAATGAAAAATTCAACTCGATTCTGATGACAATTGATAATAGAATGGCGCGGATCAAAATAATTTACTTGAACTTGTTGTGTTTGAAATTCATCAATATTTGACATGATCATAGACAATACAAGATAATTTTTGTTGAGAAATATGCCAAGATCACACAGGAATATTTTTAATAACTCTACTAACATCTAATAGACGGCGAAAGATTTGTATTTAGCGGTTATTTTGGTTTACTTTATCATTCGGTTTCCTTGTTTATGTTTGGGAAAATTCCAAACTTAACATAATAATTAAGAACTTTTGTAACTTTTGTTTTGTAATTGTGTGACAAAAAACCCAACGAATGGTCTGTTTTATGATGTGATTCTTCAATCAACTCAAACAACAAGCAAATCAATATCTAGTGTTTATCAAACAGTTTACAGTCAAACCATTTTGTTTGCCATTAAGTTAATTCAATTGACCATGCACGATTGCGGCCGAGCATGGTGAATTGGCGATAAGTTGTCTGTTATGCAAACTGGTAGCTCAATAAGAGTTATGTCATGTTCGGGTCATCGAAGACATAAATAGATTTGCCGGTAATGCCAATCAGACTCAGATAATCAATAGTGCTATCAATTAGCCAGATATACAAACAACAAGTCTTGGCATTCAATCTGTCACTCGATTTGTACGTTTGAGAGATTGGTCATTGTTCTGCCTGGCAATAGTGTGCCAAACATCTAGTTCATTATAGTTCAAACTAATATTAGCCAATTAACAACAATCAAAACTGCGGGACAATCATTGTCTGGAAAGACCTTTCGCTCAAAAGTGTGTGAATTGAGGGAAGAATTGTGAATATGAGTCGGAAAACCTGTTTTGCAGTTATGAACTGAACTGAAGTGAAGTCGGAATCACAGCCAAAGCCAAAGACTGAGAGAACAGACAAAAATTGTTTTTCTAAATATAAAGTTTTGACTCGATTTGAGATCAATCGGAACCAGTGTTCGGGATTTGGGACACTTCTGGGCGTGACATTGAACTTGGCTGACACTCACCACCACTGAAGACCTATTTATTTCGGTTCGTATTTAAAACACTCTTTGACTGCAATGTCCATCGAATCTGTGGCTGAAGTGGTCTACAAGAAGAAGAGGAGATCAGCGCTGTCCCGATATTGGTCTACAATGGGTTTTATCTTCCAAATCGTCAGAGATATTGACCCAAAGCTACGTGTAGTGATCGATACGTTCACACTTCTGGGTCTCTTATACTCGACTAAACTTGTTTTGGGCTTATTTTCCAACGCATTCAATGGATTTCGTGTCCATATCTGGTCCCGAATCTGGAAAATCAATCTGAAGAACCGATATGGCGAATGGGCGGTCATCACCGGAGCCACCGACGGCGTTGGCCTCGAGTACGCCCGATCGTTCGCCAAGCGAGGTCTGTCACTGGTTCTTGTGGGCCGCAATGAGGTCAAACTCGCTCGAGTCAAGACAGAACTGTCGGCCGTGACCAATGTGGTCACCGTTGTGGCCGACCTCAACAGCGATGACCCAACTCTTTACGAAAGAATATCGACAGAAATCGATGGCAACAACCGAGACATCGGTATTCTCTTCAACAACGCCGGAGTTATGTATGACTCGCCAAACCGTTTTCTGGATCAGCCCGAAGACAAAGTCTGGCAACACGTGAGGGTCAACATTGCGGCCGTTCTGATGATGACCAGAGCGGTGTTGCCCGGAATGATCAAACGGCGAAGAGGGCTCATCATCAATATGGGATCGATCGCCGCATACAAACCCTTGCCGTTGATGGGAGTCTACAGCGCTTCCAAGGTATGTGCGGTCGGAACAAGTCATCCACAGTTTAATTTATGGTTGATTAAAATATCAGGTATTCGTCGAATGGTTCTCCAAGACTCTCGAGATCGAGTACAAGGCGTTCAACGTCGAAGTGCAGTGTCTGACGCCGTCGTACATCGCCACCAAACTGACCACATTCTCAGATCTGCTGCAAAGGCCGTCGATAGCATTCCCGAGCGCTCAGTCGTTCGCCGACAACGCCATCGCAACCATTGGCCGCACCAACAAAACCACCGGATATTGGAGTCACGGCCTCCAGAACTTCTTCACCGAGTGGTTTGTGCCCGACTGGGCGTACACTCTTTCGAGTTGGTATTTCCTCAAAAGTATCGACTCTTCAAAGAGTAATAAATTCGATAAAAAGTTTTAATAAATTAGCAAATCTTTTAATATATAATGTTATGTATCGGTAATATTCACAATAAAGCCGACTGTCGTCTAATCCAATCGTTTAGGGTATGCCTCGAGGAATGTTGAAAGAAAGGTAGTCTCCGAAGGCCTCCCATTCGGCTCTCTTCAGCTGGAAAGTGGTCACCCATGCGATGATGGCCACCGCCCACACCATCGCCCCGATCATCGAGTATATCACGTACTGGCGGATCGGTTTGCGGGTCGAGAACTCTTGTTTGCCGAACGCCAGTCTGAAGAACCAGACACTGTTGACCAGCCAGAGAAAGGGCAGACACGCGAAGCCGACTGTCCGATGGAAAGAGCGTTAGTGGTGGCCAGTGGTCACTGACGAGGCCGACAGTCATCAGTGATCACTTACAGTAGAAGTATTTGCGGCACAGATCGAGCTTCTGGTCGTCGTTCATCTTTCTCAAGTCCATCTGAAGACAAACAGAAGGCGAGTGCAGGTCTGGCGGCCGCTGACGGTCCCGAAGAAGTGTCAACAAAGGGGCGGCCAATCGGTGTCACACTGTCTGTCCACTCACTCACTCTCACTGTCTGTCACCACAACCGGTCAAACACAACGTTACGCCACGACTGACACAACCCTTGCAGTCAATATACTGAACTCGGTTTGCAGAATATTCTTCACTCAAGAATTAAACTCAAGAATATAAACCGAATTTAATTGAAATCAAACTGAAATTATATCTATAAGTGTAGTAATTGTGTGAACAATGACATTCAATGGTCTTCTCTAACTGTTGATTACTTTTTGGCTTTTTTAGGCGACAAAGAAGTGGCCGAACCCTTGACACCGGGCTTAGGCCCGACTTTAGGGCCCGCTTTTGTCGATTTGCTTTTACTGACCATTTCTCCCGTTTCGCTCGATATAGTCTTTATTGAGGACAACGAGTCAACCGATCCGTGTCTTCTCGGCTTTTTGCCAAATAGTGGTATTGTCTTGGTTTGCCTCGTATAGATGAAAACGGCGACACTTGCGCTCAATACTAATCCCAATACTATTACCACAACGACCACGATTATTATCACTGTACCACTTCCGTCACCCTCTCCTTGGTTATCTGGCTCTTCTACCTTGTCCTCCGACTGACCCGGCTTTGGCCTATTGTTATTTCCTTTGTCTGTCTTCAGTGGATTAGGTCTTGTCGAGGATGTTTGAGTAGTGGTCGGCTCCCAGTAGTCGAAGTATCGGATCTTGGATTTAGAGTCACCGAAAACGCTGTTGTCTTCCGATTGGTACTAATTTTTGTAAAGTTTGATTCGAATTGAACTAAACTATTGGCAACAGATAACTCACATCTTTACTGTCTATCAAATCTTCGACTTCTTTAACCACATCCGAAGTGTTGTCAGCGGTTCCAATCATTAGGAGAATTGTGGCAAAAATCAAAGCCAAAGATGTTATCAATGTTTTCATTTCTGCGATAAAATAACTCTCAAATAATTTGTTTATCAAATAACTTGAATCCAAACAGTTTATTAGCTATTTGTTCCCATTGTGCGCAAACTGGACAACAACTGGACAACGGCTCAAATTAGTGACCAAACGGTTTGATCGCGCGCTTCAATTAGATCGTTGTTCGGTATTAACACGAATCCAGGGGTTAGTGGAATAATCAGTGTGATATTATTTTGTACTTATTTGTGATAGTTATCCTGAACTTATTGAAAGTAACCCATTGTTGACTAATTTGTAGAGAATGACCAGTTATTGTATGTTAAATCCTGTACTATTATGTCTTTGGTAAGCGCCGTTCAGCAAATACCCTGCAGAATGAACTGACGGGAGAAAAGATGTTTTATTTGTATAAATTTTATTTTTTATAAATAGAGAATTAAATTTTGGCGAAAATTATTACGAATTGAATGAACCCATTGTTAAAACACTATTTTCAAAGAGTAGCGAAAGTGAATGAAGTCGGACATCAAAGTCATGTTCAGAAGACAGACCACTCGACAGATCCGCCAACAGGTCAGAGCACAAGAAGAGGCTCGCAGGAGAAGGAGCCGAGCGGCCAACAGGAGAGCCCGACGGACAGCGAAAAGAGCTGCCGATCAGCCGAACTGGGTTTGCATCGCCTGTCAGGACGTGTCCAACGATGAGATGGGCCAAGTGATGGAGTGCTGTAAGTGCAAGGCTCTTGGAAGATTCCACTGGGACTGCCTCGCTGGGCAGATCCTGGCCACAGCCGATGCCCAGTGCGTGCGGTGTCACCGGAATTACAAAGACGCGTCGGGACAGCGCCGGATCAAAAGGTATCAGACCTATGGGCCCAATATATTGGACTATGGGTTCAATTATATGTTGCGATCTCACCCGGGATTCCCGGAAGAAAGAGACAGAATTGCGATCCTATGCAGACTCATTATTTGGGGTATCATAGAGTGGCTGCTTATTCGCCTCATCGAGTACCTGACAGGTTTGCAGGGCGAGACGTTCTTCTTCTGGCCCTTTATCGCTGTGTCTTGTTTACAAGTGTTTTGGAAGGAATTGGTGGTCAGATACGTGCAGTTTAGGACCAAATTCCCGCGGGATATGGTCAGACTGACACAACTGGCCGACGGAGAGGAGAAGATTATGGACGTCACCAGCCAGAGAGAGCGAGATCACTTGCAGCAACTTGCCGACATGCAGGACATGCTCGAGCAATTGCAACAGAAAATGCAAGAGGGTGATGGTGAGGAGGGGGAAGAATTCGATGTGGATGATGTCTGGTAAGAGCTATTTGGCCAAACTTATCCTATCTCATCCTATCCAGCAAATAAAAGTAATTT
>JAQGBE010001317.1:0-11606 GCA_034698225.1 Scheloribates latipes | reverse complement strand
TGGCGTCTTTCGAGTCCTTTTGGAGGAGACGGCGATCATTGCAGCTGCAGATCTGTACCCTAACAGAAGGAGAAGGGGTTATCATTAGGTTATCAGAAGTGGTTATCATCCGGTCTACCACTACATCGCCACTACCTCTACATCACATGAGACACACAGTGTCACACACATGAGAGGCACTTACTTGAGCTCCGGCTGCGAATGGTGTGAATGGTCTGGTGAATGGTCTCGGTCTTCGTTTTCCGTCTTCTGGTCCGCGTCACTGGCACTGGTCTCGACGTCCATCTCTTCGGCGGCGGCCGTCTCGACCAAATGCGAGCCCTTAATCGGGTGGTATAGTATCGGACAGCCATCAGTCTTGTGGACCTCGACCACACCTGAAAGACCATCAGATGTGATGATAACCATCACTATCACCATAAGAGTGGATACCTTTGTATTTGGGCACAAATGGCTTCAACTCAAGAGGAATGTTGAGATAGAAGGAGAGCTCTCTCTCGACCAGCGGCTTGCAGAGAGTGCTCTGGTCTAAGAGCATCAGTTGCGTGTGGCCGCCAACCTGGACAACAACAACATGAGTGGTCAGCAGTGGTCAGCTGAGTGTCTGCGACGGGTGTCTCACCTGATGGTCGAACGGGTGGAGAACAGTGTTCTTGCACTGACCCGACGGTTGGCCACTCCTCTCCCTCTCCCTCTCTCGGTCTCTGTCAGCCATAAGCGATCGGTTGTGCCGACCATTGGTCACAAGTGTTGATGTGCGCGAAGATGTGGTGCAATGCCAGAGAGGACTACGAGTCTAGAGTACAGTACAGCTGATTGTGTTATGTATTGTGTATTACAGTACAGATATGGCGACCAATAGTATGCAGACTGGAGTGCAATACAGTCACCACTCGTGACAGCACTCGCCGGTCGTCATGACTACACTGGGGATCATATGACAAACAACAGTTAGATAATAACTTGATTAACTTGATTAACTTGGTCATTTCGAAGCCAGGTGCAATCGAGCTTGTCAACAACTTATACAACATTTTCATACAATTGATTACATAATAATTGTGACCATGATGATGATAACTACTCTTGCATGACATACAATCGAGTCCACTTAGCTCATCAGTGATCCCTTGATAAGTTGAGGTTGTGGTACGAAACTAGTGAAACCAAAGATTGGCTCAATTTTAAGCGCTTTATACCAACCAAACTCACATCACTTGTCAAAGATAGACATCAATATCCGGATAACTTTCTATTGTATAATAATCTCTCCTATAGCTGATCAAACATTTAGATATTCAATAAATATCTTGATATTCTAAATCCAAAAACATTGTTTGTGAAGAAGTAACTGATAATTGATTATTATATCACTTCAATTACATTGCATTCTTTGCTCAGAAAATAGGTATTCATTCGATTGGATATCAAATCGAAACAAAATTCGTTTGATTTCCGTTACAACTAATTGCAACTAGGACTGCCCGTTAAAGAGAGCCCGTCATTATTGGCTGTATATATATTGTTGCAAATATTAATTAAGGACCAAGGAGTCACAGATAAATTCGTTTAAAAAATATTTTATTTAAATAAATAACATTCAAATTTAATGTCTATTTATAAAATTCAAATTCAAATTGAAAGCCAATATTTTATTAACGGTGAATTTAAAAGAGTCAATAATACTTAATCCCAACCACATTCCCAGAAGTCCTCCGAAGTTAGATATAAAAGATATGAATGTGGTTTCGGGAATGTATTGAATCAACTCATCGGGCAGTGAATTGTGATATATAGATATACTGAATCGAATATCAGCGCCCATAGTGAATGGATATGATCTAGGTGATTGTTCGAGTTTACGCGAATAAAAAGACATTGTGCAAGATGAGAGACAGTTAGTATTGCAGGTCATCTTGATGTTCTCACGTTTTCTGTTAGGGATTAGAGAATTTTCTCTAATATTACAAACCTGAGGACAAATAAACAAATTAAATGATCGATTAATTCTCGATTATCATTGACATACCTTAGAGACGGGTCATTCGAAAATAAACCTTTTCTAAGGTTAGCCCTCGAATGAATGATGCAATTGATTCCTAATTGGTTTATTATTTGGTTGATTATGCATTGATTAATACAGTCGTTTCTGATTTGTATATCCGGGTTATAATCAGCACATTGTGTGTCATAAGTGGGTGGCAATAGTCGTGTCTTAATTGAAGAATAACTGATTTCATAATGCATTTGAGGCTCAATTAGCATATAATGGCCGACAACCAGATCTGGTATCATATTTGGTGAATGCATTGATAGGGATAATTTTGGTTTATAGTACTCATAATCAGCAGATTTAGCATTAGATTCTATGGGATACCAACTGCGATCGAAACCCATTCGAATATTTATCCAATTCATATCCATATGAATGTTACGCCATTTAGGATTTAGTTGATTGAAGAATGTGAAGCACTTGCATTTGAAATATCGGTCGTTAACAATGCTTTCGATGGGTTTTGCATCTTGAAGAATTTGTTCAATTTGTTCAATTTCGCCATCAGTAGTTAACAATCGGCCACGAACTGTTATGTTGACAGCGGCAACTAAATTGTGATATTTATCTTGCTGCATCATAAACGGCAAACTCATTTGATCAATGTAATTCAAAACTGATACATTGGATTGAGCTAGTTTGTGAAGTGATTTCTGATAATTCACAAAGTATTCTTTACTAAAATTGAAATTCGATTGCTCAAATTCATTGTAAAACTGTCGAGTGTTGTCATCGAACATGGCCATCTTCTTCCAAGAGGCACCAGGACAATAGCAGACTGTGATTGCTGGGATCGGTTCGAACAGATGAGTGCCAAACTGTACGTTCACTACTGTCCTACCGGACAGATATTGCAAGAGTAGATCAATTGACTGATAACTGAAACCAAAACAACAGACAATAAGTGGTGTCATATTGAGAATTGTTTTTATTTTGGTTTTGCTTGGTGACAATTTCTTCATTATTCCTCTTGAATTACTAGCGCATTTTATTATAGAATCCATTTTGTTGAATGTAATAAGAAAACTCATTATTTTTCAAATGCGTGTGTTATATGAAATTTTATTGATTGAAGTTTTGAAATTAATCAGAGAATATTTGTACTTGGTTTTTTATTTACTCAATATTGATGAATAAAACATAATTAAATTTTTTTTCTGGAGAAAAATTTACAAATCAATAAAAAAGGAAAAATTTGAGTTAGAAATTACTTTATTTTGCAATAATTAATGTCAAAATGTCCTAGATTGCTTTATTATTTACTTAATTGTCGATTTTTCTACTTCGATTAGCATCGACCTCATTTAATACTTCACATTCATACATGTAGTGAATTTATGAATTCTATAGATGTATAAAACTATAATTAAAATAGAAGCGAATTTTTCATCACTCAAAGAGGAGTAGATAAATTCGCAACACCCTCACCGCCCCGCCCCGCCCCGCTTATGGCCGTCTGAACCCATGTTAACTCTATGGGAGAGGTGCCCATGTTAAGTCTATGGAGATTTGAGCCTATGGCGCTTTGATCCCATGCTTAGTCTATGAGATGGATGCCCATTGTGGCCTATGGTGGCCAAACCAAATACCATGCCTCTTCGAGCGGTTGGTTTCACTGAAGGCTATCACCATCAGTAATGCCAACGACTCAAAGAGGCATTGCATTTGTTTGGCTAAAGTGATGACCATGAAGCCCAAGCTATTGATTTGATTTTATACTGATATAAGAGAACGTAATCCAATCTTTAACTAATGTTGGGGAGGCAGTGCCCATTGTAGCCTATGGCAGTCTGACCCTAGCATTAGTTTATGAGAGTAGTGCCAAATTTATCCTTAGCCCATGAAGGATAGCCTCTTTGAGTCGTGGTTATAGCGTTCTGCGAACCCTTGTTCTCATTTATATGGAATTGATTTCGAATAAATCTTATTCATTTATTTCTCTCAATTTAATCGTCATCCTTACATTCCGTTTCAGAACCATTAACACAATTATTCAAACAGCACTTTTCGCAATTCTCAGCACATAGCTCGCTGATTTGGATTTTACATGTCTTTCTACAATTTAATTGACATTTTATATTATTTCGGTCCTCATAACATTCATCTTCAGTGATTCCACCAACGTTATGGACAATGCATGTGATGAGCATTACTGCCATCAGTAACGAATATTGATTCCACCTATATTTGATAGGGAATAAAGGAATAGAGCGAAAAATCTATATTGATGTTTGATGCAAACAACATGAATTTAAATACATGTATATAATTAAATGAAAATTAAGTGGAAATAGTGAAACAGAACAGAGAGTAATGATTCATGTAAGAAGATAAGTTTTATCATTATGTAGACGAGAACATTAGATTCTAGATAGAATATTTCTGATATTTTCAGGTTTTTTGATATAGAACAAATTTTATATCATGATATGCAATCCAATATACAGTTCACTTCCAATATAGCGGTCCCGATATAAACAGAATCTCGATATAAGCAGACTTTCTGAGATCATGACCGCTCCCATAGACCTAATACATCAGCTTGCTGGTCGAACAGCTCTGATACACACTTTTCAGATGTATAAACAGATTTCCAATATGAGCATGGTATACTTTAAGCTCCTGTCATAGCCCTAATTGTTTGATTCAAGCAGATTTCTCAAATTAAGGCTCGATAAGACATTATAGCCGAATAGTTTGCAGATCAAAATTTATCTACCTGTTAAATAATTCAGCGAATAACGCGTTCGACATCAGAAATGAGAATAAAATTAGCCGAATATAAACAGAATCCAAGTCATATATTCGTTTATATCATAACATGGACTGTTTGTGATATTAACAGAATCTGATATCAGCAGATATTTTGTCGCGCACCGAGAATCGGCTTATATTGGAAGTGGACTGTAATCATGATTTCATTGCAATTGGCAGAAATAGTGAGTTTTCAGGCGATTTCGAACACAATATGTTTGAATCGGACATTGATGTCAACGACTGAAGTTCGAACTCAAGAACTACTTTGAATGTTATTATTAAGATTGCAAGTCTACGTCTTCTACGTCTTGTATGTGCGGTATTACCGATGCGAAAGTGATATATAGAAGAATTTCCACATCAATTCTTACAGTGTATGTGGAAATTAGTAGATAAAAGGCAGGATTAAAATTTTCAATTGTATTGACAATAAATTGTTATTTAGAGCTCATATAACTTTTACCATTTCAATGACCTGATGTAGATTTTAATACAAAAGATAACATAAAACAACTTACATTATTGTTTTCTCTTTATCAAAATTGCAACAAAAACTGAGAATCAAGTCTGTTGTGATATTTCTATGAAAATTTACAGATTAAATATTAAGTTTGAATATAATTTTTTTCATGACTCCCTGAAGGTTCTCATCGAAGAAGCGCAATATTAAGATTCACAAAAATCTATTTTATACACATGAAAGAGTATTATTCGTCAATTTTCCACGCGACATCACTTACAATTGCAATACAAACACAATTAATTTCTAAAAATTCGATTGATATCACATTTACATCATGCACTGGTCAATTAGAACAATTTCGCTCAGGGCACCAATCAGAATTCTATCGAAAGTTTTCTATAATCTAATGACTCTTTTATAAAAGCCAAATTGTGAAACTGTGCAAATGCCCAACGCTAATTAGTTTCTACATGCATGCTTATTGTTTTTGAAGCTAACTCCTCTATGGCCAATGAAGGCTTTGGTCTTGGTTATTTTTATACTATTGCCATTCTGAAACATTTAAAATTTCACTTTGCATTTGGCTACGCTGCAGACAATTTATCTTGCTGCCAAATAATAAAAACAAATACAACATTTGATGAAAGGCATGAATTAACAAATCGAATGTTGAGTGTATATTACAATTTAAGTCAATTGTTTGATCAACACATTGTGAACCAGTTTGTCATATAGTGTACGCTTTTGCAAAGCCTCCTAAATTATTAGGCCGTTCAATAAGATTTAAAATGTGATTAAAATCCAAACGGGTTGAGCGTGCTCAATTCTGTAAATTGCGTAAGAAACTTCATTTATACTAGTTTTATAGACACATTGAATGATTTCACTTGGAACTGATTATCTATGAAAAAGTTAAGAAAAGGCAAAGGTCCAAGTTTCTCATCAAGGAGTTGTCCTGGTAAGAAATAATGTTAATTAAAACAGGATATTATTGCTTAACCATTTACAATGACCAATAGCGAGTTGATAAAAAATAATAAAACTGTTGACAATTGTAAAACAAATCGACCAAGAGCACTCATTACTGTCATAATAATATTTGAATAACTTGAGTTAATTTGAAAATTCTTCCGTGATATTGTTCAAGGTCGTGACACTGTGAACCATAAATACATGGTTACATATGATTTTGTTAAGAAATAGGTGGTCAAATTTTGTTTAAGGTGTTAAAAATCGAATTTTGAGTGTATTGCCCAGCAAGTTACCTCGATTTCTAAATTTGATAAGTAACAGCACTTAATAAATTGTAGCCCAAATCAAATGATACAGGAAACTTGTTTCTAACTCACACTCATAAAGAAAGGGTCAATTCTTGACGAATGTGGATATAAGATAAGGGACTTTATTATTGTGATTGGAGATTAGCTGTATCATTTGATTTAGGCCACAATTTAAGTATTGTAAATCAAGGAAGAAACCAAAATAACTCGGGGGGCAATACATTCAAAATTCGATGTTTAACTCCTTAAACGAAATTTGACTAGCTAATGTGATCTGAAATTCAACTGTTCTCTGTTAAAGTGAATATTTGGGCACAATTTGAATCTATCATTGAATTTTACGGAAATCTGACAATTTTTCAATTTTCAGAAATTTCCAAGAATTGAAATAATTAAAAACGGAATAATATTCGCCTTTACTCTTCTAACAATCTTACGATTCTTACGAAATCATAAGCTATGATAGAGGTCCACATGATCTACAAAATGACATCTTAAACTTTTTTGACCTTCCAAGTTTGCGCAAAAATTGGACCTTTGCGTTTGGTCCAATATTTCATAGATAAAAAGTTCACGGTGAAATAATTCATAGTGTTTATGAAACTAGAATACATAATGTTTCTTATTCTTTTACAGAATTAAGATAGCTAATGCCGTTTGGATTTAATTCACATTTTAAAAAGCTTGAGTCATATTGAACGGCCTAATATTTAACTTTTGAATACGTGACGAAATATGATCTCGACAAACCTTATGAACAAAAAATCTTAATAAAACGATAAATCTTACGATAAAACAGATGTTTTGAGTAGATTTACGTCATTTATCATTATTACATATTACATGTAACTCGTATTACAATGTATGTCAAATGAGACCAAGCTTGACCCTACTCAGGGGGGGATCAGGAGATCAGTGGAGGGTTAGGACAAATGGCGGCCACCGCCATTTTTCGTCTAAATACAATTAAATTAAGCTTAATTGCGCCCGATTCAAACAGTTCTTTCGATTTTAGGCCTATTTCTGCGTTAATTTGATTAATTGAACGTTTATTTAGTTTAATTGTGGTTAAATCCAGTTTAAATCAAAATTTAATCCGGTTTAAATTACCAAAATTGGCTGCCGCGCGAAGCGGGTGAGCACTCGAATCCATAATATAACTCTATTCCATAAGTAATGACCGAATAAATGTTGTGATGGTAGGTGTAGGTGTAATAGCAGGGTTGTGGAATAGGGGAGATTCCAAAACTCCCCTAGAGACGAAAATTTGGAAAATCCCACCCAAGAAAGGGTCCGAGAAATAGCGAACGGTCCATCCTTTGCATCGATTTTCCCAAGATTTTCCAAAATTTAACTGTATTTAAATTGGATTTAAACTAAATTCAAACTGAATTTAACTAAATTAACTAGAATTAAGCGTAATTATAGTTTAAATTGGCTAAATCAGGCTATTTGCAAGCTTAAAACAGCTAATTCAACTGAACTGCTCCTATTTGCCACCGTGAGGTTTTTTTCTGGACGTACTTTGGTACTACAAAACCCCCTCTAAAACACCCCCCAAAGCAACAAAAATTCCTAACACTGTTATTTATGGGCAAGGCCAAATCAACCCCCTCCGTATAGTCATTCCGCTACCCTGGTGTAATAGGCTATTAGGTGACAAAGCCGACAGACTTCCCACAATTATGGTCACCATTTCACCCGAAGGCGCCGGCGATGTGTGTCTTGTATGGTTACTTCAATTTTGTTTGTTAAGTATTTAATCTATGGTTTAACCTATGTTTGTGATCTTGGCATAGCGTGACGAGGGAGGCCCCGTCTGGCAGTATATCAACGGCAAGGCAGTGCTGGTCGGAGTGCATAGCAGGTTTGTCGGATTACCAACCTGGGACAGTTGCAGTGCTAAGGGACAGGCTAAACAAACTCGGGTCTGATTATATAGACTGGATCGTTGATGTCATTAGTCAGGAAGAGTCTCATTTGGAAGAGACAGGACATTAGTTAACATTACTTAATGCCTGTTTTCTCCTTTATTTTCTTGTTTAATATTTTCGACGCCACGGACAGCAAAGTGTCCCCTCTGGTGGCGGGGGAAGAAAAATCCTATAACATAGGATTCAAATCTGAAAATGGAATTTTGTTAAAAGTTACCAAGTTAATATGATTCTATTTAAATTTTTTCGCATTCTTTTGTGATGTATTGCATTGAACTTCGAAAATCAGATTCATTACAATAATTGCATAAACATGGTTAGCTTTACCTGATTTGGTTTCTTGATCACTGCTTTTTCGGACCATTCGCCTTTTTCATCTTTCAAATCAGCTAGGTAACCATCACTGAACTTTTGGTTGCATATTTTTTCCAAAATTCTAAAATTATCTTGATCAAAGTGATCAATAACTCTTTCATTGGCAATAATATTAATCAAAATACAATTTCCATCAGTTAAAATTGCTTCATGAAAAATCTAGAAATTTCGTGTTTAATCGATTAAATCTAGATTTTTCATTGGTAAAATGAAAATCACTTAAGTTAGGTAATTTTAATTTTCATATTCGTGTTCAGCACCTTTGAAAACATACAATTCGATATACATATCGACAATTTGAAAAATGGGGGTCAGGTGGAAAAAGTAGGAGGCGCCCCCAAAAAGGTACCTGAGTCGATTCCTTTTATTATACTGATGATAAATATATACATTCTTCACCAAATTTGTCGAAAGTTCTATCGAAACACACTGTTTTGGAGACGGGTCAACTCTCTTTAGAACGAACCGATAGATCGATTTTCCAAAATATATCCTGAGCATTGGACAAGTTTGCCTTTATCAAAATATCAGTGGTTATACAGTTCATTGCAAAATCAAGCGATAAAGGATTCTGCGGTCCAATAATTGAGTTGTTACAATTATATTGAAATTCACAGTGGAAATAGTGATGTATACGGTGTTCATCAAGGTGAAATATTATTCGTCAATATTATGTTACAGAGTTACCCTTCTAAATGCATAGCCTCTAATTGCCTAATTCGCTATTTGCATAAGAAAATGCAGGAACCGTTTTTGGGACCTATGCTAACCTATGGGACATAATTGCATATCCTTTATCTGCATATTGCATGAGAATTTCCAAGTCCCGCCAAGCAAATTTGTCATTTATAATTGCATATTTTACCGGATAACTCTAGTATATTCAAAAATTCACCATGTTAGACATCTAAATCATTTCAAAATGATCAACAAATAGGCGAATGTTTATTGTTATCTACAGTATATGCTACTTACACAAGTGAATAGTCACTAGTAGATCATTATATTGTCCGTTTCATAAATAATGAGACTGATATAAATTTTTGTTTTTGGCACATAATTAAAATGTTCGTTTTTGAAAATGGAAACAAAGTCTATATATGGCTAGAGGGTTATATAACCTATCCATCGATGTATCACACGATAGGTTTCTTTACATTTATTTTAATCTAGATTAAAACTAGGCTTGTATAGCCTAGTTGTCTAGTGCCAAGTAGCCTAGTTGTCAAAATTGATTCCGATTAAGTGAAAAGAGTGTTGAAATTCTAGAACAATAGATGGAGCGATGAATGACAATCTGTATTCGCAGTGCGTACCAAGAATAAAATCAAAATTAGCATGATCATTGCACTCAATCTGTTTGTTTAACCGTAGCTTAATGTCAATGACATTCATGTTATTTGTTATACAACTCATCAATCAATTCATATTTGAATAGAAGTTCTTGTTTTCAATCGAAACCACTTTTCAGTCTCCAAAGTAAAATCAATGAATTGCTGATCAATAAGTCTGTGGTTTGAGTTCGTTCGAATGTTAATCCCATGATAACAATGAATGTCAGTGTCTTTTAGTGTAAATTGATCTAGCTGATGGATTATCACGATCATGCTCAGCTATTTTTGGTAGCATTAAATAGCATTTTCATTTATTATAACCTTGTTTAGACTAGTTAGTGTTCATATTCAAATCAATGGTGTTCAAGCTCGATCGGCCAGGGGTTAGGTGGAAATTTCTGCTCACCGTGATGAGGGGAATTTATCCTCTAATTTTCTTCCAAATCCAGTTAAATTAAGCTTATTAACATCCGATTTAAGCCTTTCATTCAGTTTTATAGCTATTTCGGCGTTAATAAAGTTATATTAATGTTAATTTAGCTTAATTGTGACTTAATCAAGTTTAAATTCATTTTTAATCCAGTTTAAATTACCAAAAATGGCCGCCTTTATAACATTCACAACAAACCACCCTAACCCCCTTGAGCACCACTGATATTAAAACATATTTATGCTGTTACGATCTCTTATGAACCAAATGATCTTGTTAAATTCAAAATTCTTCAATAACGCCAAAAATTTCCATTTGGGTTTATACTAATGGAAAAAGTTTAGTCAAGAAATAAAAACAAAAAGTTAAAAACATGCCAAGATCGATTTGCAATTCGAGATGAGAATGCCCTAATGAGCTTGGGCCAAATGTGCGTTTTTAATGTACTAACTCTTTTTTTTTATTTTGACTTACATTCCTAGTTTATATTGAAATCGATTTTCTGATCGCATTTTTTGTCTGATTTGCGGATCAAATGAATAAAAAAGAATTTTATGTTCAGAATATTGAGTAACGCTTTTTTGGATAGAGATGTGAGACTAAGACGTGATTGGAGTGAAAGTCGACATAAATTGAAAAGAAAAAACTTTTTAATTCTCTGTTCAATCAATTCAAGCATTCTATTGGTATCGGAAATTATTTTCGTTGTTTAATTTGTTTTATTATGTATTCCAATCACATGATAAACAGCGAGTGAATAAATTTGCTCGTTTATGCCCGAAAACTACACATTAGCCGTAAATCCAGCAAATTTTAGACAAGATTATGTTCAGAAAAAATTACTTGCTCATTTTCTAAGTTCCCAGTTATAGGGTTAAGGTCAGGGTAGCGGAAAGACTTGACCGCTAGGGGGGGGGGTAAATTTTGCCTTGCCCAGAGGAAACAATGTTAAGGATTTTTGTGGCTCTAGGGGGGGGGGT
>JAQGBE010001316.1:0-11608 GCA_034698225.1 Scheloribates latipes | reverse complement strand
ATCAAATATTTCATACTTCGCTACATTATATGGCAATCTCATTATGATATTCGGATTCAGCATCAAAATCTACATAAAAATATGAAATTTTTCCTGCTTGAAAACCATGGATAATCGAGATAAAAAATAGTGGTACAGGTTAGCCTCGTTTTGAACAAAAATCAATCGTTTTCAATTCAATTACACTTTTGCTAACAATCGACAGATTATAAGATCTCATTGTTAGTGACAAACGACATACGAGAGGCACAATTGGAGGGCTAAGAGTATGCGATTTGAGTCCTTCCCAATAGAATCCGTCGAACCATCTGAGGAAAGAACAAACAACAAAATTATTACTTATCGGCGAAGACATCATATCTTTAAGTCTTTACTTGTGTTTCTTGACGTCTTCGATGCCTCCCTTTTGATAGCCGAGTCGTTCGGCGGGATTGTCGCGACACAGCTTTTTGATGAGGTTCGTCGAATTGCGGGATATTGACCGAGGGAAGTCGATCGCGTCGATGCCCTTCAGTATTATGTTGTAAGTCTTCATCGGATCTGAACCCGTGAACGGAGGTCTGTTTGGCACAACAATTGTAAGGATTAGCGCCAATCGAGTCGAGTCGAGGCAAACAACTATTCTTACGTTCCGGTAAGTAATTCAAACATCAATACTCCTAACGACCAATAATCAGCTAAAGTCGGACAGAAAGCGCGGGTCAGACCGGAACTCATAATCAAACCAAATATCAAATACCGGAGTAATCGTGTCCGCGATTAAGAATAATCTCTGGCGCGACATATTCGGGACTAAACAAGGAACAAACAAGGTCACTCACAGTCAAGTGGTGTCATTGTCAAACAAGTGCTTACGTTCCGCAAAAAGTCCAGGTCTTTCTTCCGGGCGGTAAGAGTCGTTTGGCGAACCCGAAGTCAGTCAGCTTTGCGTACCCGAACTGATCCAATAGCATGTTCTCGGGCTTGAGGTCTCTGTAGATTATATTCCTTGTATGCAAATAATCAAAGGCCTCGATAACACAGGAAACGTAGAATCGAGTCGTCGTCTCATCGAAATGTCCGCGATCTCGGAGTATAGTCCACAGCTCTCCGCCCAAACACGACTCCAAAAGCATATATAAATATTTGGCATCTGTTGGCAAACAAACATAGATTGAGTCAAACAAACCGATTGTCACCACTAAGTCAAGAACGGAAACCTTTGAAAGTTTTGTATAGTTTGACAATGAAATCACAGTTGGATTCCATCATAATTTGCTTCTCGTTGAGAATGTGCTGCTGTTGTCGCGTCTCAACGATCTGAGCCTTTTTCATCACTTTGAGGGCAAAGCTCTTGGACTGGTCGGTGGCCAGAGTGACCAACTCGACCCGACCGAAGCCGCCCACGCCCAGAGTGGCCACTTTCCTGAGGTCCGTCAGAATAATTTTGGCGAACTGTTCGTTCAGCCTATTTCGGCGGAAACGATAGAGTGTTAATGGATTGCCATTGGAGTCAATATTGCAATCAAGGAAAGAATGGGTAATTCGATTAATACCTCCAATCGACACATTTCTTCACATAAAGCAGCAAAAGAGTAGTTAGAGTTAGTCAGGACAGACTCGACACACTAGTCACTTGTCAATCAGCGCTTACTTTTGTCTTTCGGCCAAATCCTCTTCATATCTCTTAGTCTTGATATCATCCAAATTGCTTATTAAGTGATTGAATGATCTGCGAGACAGAAGTCATGCATAATTCAAGTGCACAGTCAGTGACAGTCACCGACGACAGCACTCACTCTCTATCGATGACTAAGCAATTGACTCCAGTCTCGGAGTCGGCGATGATGTTAGCGGTCCGGACGTCGTCGCCCTGTAGTGCCCGCTCGCCGAAGAACTCGCCTCTGGTCAGAGTCCGGATGAACTTTTCTGGAACGTTGTAATCCATTCCATCGCCGTTAGCGCTTTGGGACATGATTTCCTTGAGCGTCACCTTCACCCTTCCCTTGCTGATTATGAAGAACGTGTCTCCTCTGGCGCCCTGGCGTATAATGTAATCCCCCTTTTGATAGGTGGTCTGAAATATTGATTTAGGCGTTAATTGCAATGCTAGCCAATGATTTGTGACCGAGAGTGCAATACCTCTTCGAGGACGTCGACGATCTTGAGCAGAGTCTCATCTGGAAGTTTTCTGAATGTCGGAACAGTCTTAAGAAAGTCCATGTATTCTCTTTGTCTGATGAGTCCGGTCCTCATCATAATTGTCTGAAAGCATTGTCTTTCGATGGCCCACAGCTTGCAGTCAGTCAAAGCTGTCGTACGACAAACCAAACCAACAAACGATTAGAAACATTCCAATTCCAGCGATCAAATGAGTGGCACAGACACAGAATAGTGAACTAATTGCTAGTTTACTACTGTTACTAGAGTACAATTTACTACTGGTTTCCTAGCTATTACTCAACTCAACAGTGCTCTAGCTTTTGCTCTACTATGAGACAATGGAAACAATGAGAGATGTGATGCATAGACAACAACAGCGAACGACAAAACAGTGACAATCGAGTAATTAAACGAAAGTATTGTTTGGGAGGCATTGCGTTCAGACCTTTGACAGTTGCAGTTCGAGTGCAGTTGTAAAGGATGGCCAACTCGCCGAACACCTTGCCCGGACCCATCTTGGACAGGTACTTGCTGTTTTTGCTCACCTCTACGCTGCCTTCTTCCATGACATAGACCACTGATCCGACCTCACCTTCTTTGATGATGAAGAGGTCGCGGGCGTACTCTACCGGATACATGCAGTCTGTTATCTCATTGATCTGGACTTCCTCTAAGTTTTTCATAAAGTCGTTCTCAAGAATTGCTTTCATGATCAGCGAACGGGAACTGCAATGGATTGAAGAAATCAGTGATATATATATACAGATGTAGATAATAGAGAACCGCAATTCGCCAAATCATAGCATACTATCTGTGCGAGTGATCTAGTTTATCTATTGTGCCCTTTCAAGTGTGACAACTAACCGACACTTTCGTCAGACTTTTGATACTTTGATCGCCTTTTCAGCTGAGCTCAGGTCAGAGGTTCAGACAGAGAGTGGACTCAATCACATGTTGTGTTATATTGCAGTGCAAATCATCTCAAGTCATATCATCCCTAATGGCAGAGAGATTGCAATCTAATGGTTCGCTTCTATAAATACATTTGTCTCACTCACAGACGAATCGATAGAATCAAGAATAAGTCAGCAATAATTAGAAATATAGCTGATTCTTATGGATGATAATTGTTTTGCTGATAAGAATATCGTTAATATATTCGGTGCCATAACACAAATTGTATGCCAAACACAGCGTTTGTCTGTCTGTCTGTCTGTTGTTTATTTGTATTGGATTCTTGACCCGTCTCGCAACCCATTATCTGTCAACAACAAAACGAGATCTAGGTCTATTTGGCTATGTCAACATGGAAAACAACTGAGATGTATTGAACAACACTATAGGAAACATGTCCATAGTGAGCAAGGTCAACGAGTGTCTATATCTGGTCATATTTGGATGGCATGGTATCGTTCAAAAGGCCATTCATTGCATTGACGCTCAAAAAGTTAGTTCTTGTGAATAGCGACCAAAAAGTGTTAACTATATATAACTCAGCGATATATAGCTTATCAGTGGCTTGTATTGCGATAGCTTTGTCTCGTTTGTACCTTGGCCATCACATTGAATAAATAGAGATAAATGGCCAGAATGGTTCTAATTTTAAATAACAACAATCTCGACATATAATCGCTTTCTCTGTTTATTTGATTCAACATTATTAAGCTCTTTATCGCAAGATTTGAGCAAAAAAGTCTGCATTCTAACCAAGTTATGATCATCTTATTGTTAACCCAATTATCAGCTGACCAAGACACATTTACCAATCAATCACCATGCTCGTGTTCACTCTAACAGACGCACAGCACAATTGGCACAAATGAGTCGCCCATATTGACACTCATTAGCTAAGCAATGGTAATATTTATAGCAGCAGCCAAAGCAAGTTTGCACTAGATCATATAGAGCCCAAAATAGATCGAGGTGCTTGCTTGCTTGCTTGCTCAATTAACTCGTGATCGCCTTGAACACTGCATCCAACATATAATCTATAGTTTGTCCTCGTCTCGGGTGGCAAACACTTGTTGGCAATTGCTCTGACCTTCCGCTGGTCAGGGAAGGGCTCCCATCAGTGTCCACCGATCGGAACCATCAGATGCTTATAGGAGTGATAAAAACAAAATGTCACTCACTGTTGAGATTTGGGATACTCGGTGAACTTGGTGTTGATCAGCTCGGTGATGGACAGCAGGTTTTGTGGCTCGGCTGAGATGCCCAGCAGTCGGTTCTTGCGCGGCCGGAGACCGACGTTAGTCGGGGAGATAAAGCCATCGCTTTTGAAGGATAGGACGGACTTGTATTTGTCGAGCTGTGACTTGAGGTCTCCGATCTCCTCGTCCTTCTCGTGCAGCAGAGCCTTCATCTTCTTGATCTCCTCATCGCGGATGGCGACCAAGAGGTGGAGATCGGCGTCGTGTCCAATGGTGGCCATTATTGGCGACTCTGAGCTATTGATAGCTCCGTCTGCGAGCTCTCAACCACTTCTTGTCTTGATTGTCACCGCGAGTCGCATACAGCGTGACAGACAGTCAGGGCTCACCACAACTGTGCGTGTGTTGTGTCAGTCCTGTGCCAGTCCTGTGCTGAGCTGTGCTGTGCTGTCATGTGGTGCCTGTGCTCTGCGAACAGCTCTGTAACCAAGAGATTGAGAAAAACTGGAGTTTCTCTGAGAGTTCATTCATGTTATGCATTGTATGTCTGTTACAGTGGTATAGCGTTCAGTGTTTAGTGTTTGCAGTGTTTTGTTATACGCGACCAGAAATTGGACTCAACTGTGAACTCAAGTGAAGCACAGTTGCAGACGTTGGCACTCATTGGTCGCGATGTGTTGGCAGCAGAGGTCACACCACAGCAGAGGACACCCGAAGCACATCCGATGACCACTCACTGGTGACCAGTCAGTCTCAGCCACAGTCAGCACTGCTTCGCCTCTTTGTCTCGTCGGATACGTCGATCGGACTTTGCTGTCAGTCGTCAATGAAGTGACCGCCGCTCCAGTCACTGACCACTCACTGTCGCGCTTCTTACCGATCAGTCGGTCAATCGGTCGCCAAAATGAGTGAATTTCAATGGTATGGCTGTCACTGTTGTCTGAGCGACAATCTGTCACTTACTCACTCTTGTCTTGTCTCCTGTCAAAGGATGTATTCGTTAGTGGATTCTTCGAGAGTCTCCACATTTCTCATCTCAATGTTACTCATCGTTTACGGCAGCTTTCGGTACGTCCTTCTGACCAAATGGCCACCGCATTAACGGTTTGATCTCTCGGCAGATCTCTGAATATGGAAGAAGAAGCCAAACAAAAGGAGAAAGACACGGGCGTTAAGGACAATGAGAACAGTTTAGTCTTGTTTTGTTTGTCATCATTTGGTTCACTCATCTATTGTTTGTCGCTCTAGGCGTGCAAACCCTGGACACAATGCAGGCGCTGTGCCTCCCTCTGGGCGCCTCCATATCCTTGCTGATCATGTTCTTCTTCTTCGATTCCATGCAGATGTTGTTCGCCATTTGCACCGCCAGTAAGTCTCAAATCGACGATCATGTGATCCAATTGAAGACAATTTATTAACGCAATGACTGTCCATTGCATTCATTCAGTCATCGCAGCCATCGCTCTGGCATTCCTATTGCTTCCTATGTGTCAATACATTATAAAGCCCTGCACTGACAAAAAGAAGTGAGTGATCTCTCGTCGATTGTCTCCCTAAATGGCATTGATTTGTTGGCAATATTTCAGAATATCGTTTGGAGTTTGCGGTCGTTTCACAGTCGCAGAATTGGTCTCATTCTCTTTAAGCGCGACAATAGTTTGCATTTGGATTCTCACCGGACATTGGCTTCTGATGGATGCCATGGGAATGGGTCTGTGCGTGGCGTTCATTGCCTTCGTCAGACTGCCCAGTCTTAAGGTGTCCACATTGCTCCTCACGGGTCTACTTATATACGATGTGTTTTGGGTCTTCTTCTCCTCCTATATCTTCAGTTCTAACGTTATGGTGAGTCGACACCATTGAATGGATGTGATGACAGTCAATATTGACCATTGGCTTGATGGTTAGGTCCGGGTGGCCACCAAGACAGCCGACAATCCGGTGGGAATCGTAGCCAAAAGGTTACACTTGAACGGTGTGAAAGACCCGCCAAAGCTGTCACTTCCCGGAAAGTTAATATTCCCGAGTATGCAAAACGCGGGCCACTTCTCGATGCTAGGACTCGGAGACATTGTATGACCAGAGATAGAGTTGATTGCGATTCTCACTCAACCGCTAATATGTCACCTCTAGGTTATGCCCGGACTGTTGCTATGTTTTGTCCTCAGATACGATGCTTACAAGAGAGCACAACTCAATTCTGTTGAAGCGGGTGTTCCGCCGCCCAACCACTTCAACAAAATAACATATTTTCACTGTTCACTCATCGGATATTTTTTCGGTACATTCTTGTGGTTCGGTTTCAGAGCCATTGTCACTAACTGTGTGTCTGACATGTGTTCAGGTCTACTGACAGCTACGGTCTCGAGTGAGGTATTCAAAGCGGCACAACCGGCGCTCCTCTATTTGGTTCCATTCACTTTACTTCCACTTTTGACAATGGCTTATATCAAGGTATGACTGGTCTGTCTACTGATCTGTCTAACTCTGGTCTAATGGCTTGTTGTCGTGTCTTGTGATGTGCTCTTAGGGCGATCTGAGGAGGATGTGGTCCGAGCCGTTCATCGCTGCGAATATGCCGAAACACCTGGAAGTATGATAGCAGAGCCTTACTGACGGCTTTACTGACGAATCTCTCACCTAATTGTAAATTATAACCATTAATCATGTCATCAAACGTGAGTCAAATGCGACAAAACATCAGTTTATTCAACAAAACGAAAAGTGATTTTCTGTGAGTTAATGTGTGGCCGAAGTGCACAACAAAGACCACAACTGGACAACACATCTGTAAATATATTTACATTGAATTGTATTTAATTTAAACGAATCCTTAGAATCAATACTCTTCTGAAAACTTAGGTTCCAATCAATTATTGCTTTTAATATTGATTGACGAAAAGGATTAACAATTTATTTAATTAGTAATTTGTTTCCCAAGTTTTATATATTTTAGTTGCTTTGATTAATTCTATAATCAATTGATTTAAAAGTGATTTAACTATTAATTATTGATATTATATATATATTAGAGATGTTTACAAATTGTAAATATATTTACTCCTTATATACACTTAACTGTTCTGTAAAAATGTATTTTTAAGAAACTATTTCTATCATAACTGCAAACAATCAAATCGTTTCACTTATCTTCTAAAACAACAAAACAAAAGAGCATTTAATTACGAATTGAGACGTATTTTTGCGTCACTAAAGGACTCTTCACTTTCAGACTCGACTCACTATTTCTTATAAATTGACGAATAAATAAAAATAATTTATTATTGATTTGAGGACTGAGTTATTAAATAATTGATGTGTCGTTGCGGTCGAAGCCCTTCACTGAATCACTCACTCACTCTCTGGTGGCACACATTTGCTATTGATTGACATCAAACACATTGACAACGCATACCGTATTTGCCATCAATTAGCTCCAGATATCAATGCAAGTGAACAATGAAATGCACGGACAGAGTGTATGTCTTCAGTATGAAATGAGCAAGGTTAACGTATCAGCAAAACACAAATCATTGCTACAATTAATTGATACTTCCATGAATTTACTAAATATCATATCAATTATGATTTTGTATTAATTAATACGATATTATATAAATACAACTAAGATATTAAACATTTTTTTGCTTCTTCATCAGTCAATCAACATTTTAACTGGAATACAAAACTAACTTACGAAACAGACTCGAAGAATATCGAGGTCTCAGTTCGACACATCACCGGTAAATAATTGTCTACTCGTTTGCTGCAAATTGTTTGCAAATAAGGTAATAATTTTTTAGTCGAAGAATTCGGTTCTAAAACGGCTTTTATGGCAGAAATACATCGAGAATTGAGAATAAATACATGTCTTTTATATAATTTAATTCACGCATTGAATGAACAAATTGTTTGATTAGAATTACAGCAACTCTTTTGTCGTTAAATTCTGGTAAACAGGAATTTAAATAACACTTTTCGGTTAAAATGGAATGCATTTTCACTCTCATTAGAATAGAAGTATAAATCAAATTATATTAAATATTAAAATAATTGAGAGAATTGATTGGTTGTCGACAGAAGACACTGTTTTTTGTTAAAACAATCGATTTTTAGTCATTAAAACCAAAGCCAAACCAAACGCCAGAACTCAAGCACTCGAAGACTTCCAAAGATTCCAAGACTTTCTTAACCCGAGAATTAATGAAAGACTCGTTTGAAGGCCCGAAAAGTGGGCATAAATTTGTGGCATTTGTGCGAACAGTGATGCGAACCAAACGGGTATTTATGACATTCGGGGGACAAACGGCCGCACAATGACTGCACTCGACTGAGAGACTGGCGTTCGCTTGGATTCGGTTAACAATTCTGTTTCGGTTTTGCTTTGTTTTGCATTTGTTTTGTATTTTCGATAGTATTAGCGATTTATGTTATAATGACTTCAAGTTTTAAGAAAATTAAATATTTTGTCTCAACATTTACTAAACATTTAAATATTATTTTAAAACATAATTATTTATCATTTATTCGCAATAAATAAATGATTTATAATCATTGTAATCATTAATCTTCGCTTTGTGTGCCGCGGACTATGCCCTTGTTTCGTTGCTGTCGAATAGTTGTAGCAAGTTAATTGTTAATTGTCAATTGAGTCAACCGGGTTAAGGCTAGCGCTAACCACACTCCCAATGCCAGTCAAACATCTATCCGATCAATCGTCTCAACATTTAGTTAAACAACTGTGCATTAACTCGACGATCGGCATCATTGCACCAAGCAGCATTTCCCAAAACACTAATCCCCAATTGCATGTAAAACTCCCCGATATCAGTTGAAATCCCAAGAAAACTAGTTCACTCAAATATTTTCCTCACTCCTCATATGTTGCATAAGACGACTCTATCTGTACACCAATGAGATCTCGACTGGAAATCTCTTCATCACTTTTTGGGATTACCCGCCAAAAGATAGACAGAATTAGCTAACTTTCTTAATGGATCGAATTCAATTGAATGGCAAAAGGAGCATGCACACTAGAAGGAACGAATAAGCTGATGCATACCTCGTCCAATTCGCGCTTAGTTTTCTCTTCTAGCTCGCGAATGTCTTGCATGGTGAGGCCGTGCCATCGGTCGATCCAACAGAACACTTGTCGGTGAAAATTCAAGAATATCCGCCTTTCGGTCTGTTTAGTGACAACTCATTTGGTTAGCGATTGTCTGCTCACCAGAGATGCAAACCTTTTGAATAAATGACTCGACTTTATTCTGGAACCCAAACCATTTGAATTCAACAGTCACTAACTTATAGGCCGTCATAACCGGGTCGGCCGAGTCCTACATTAGTAGAGCAGTCAACGGACACAGTGTTAAGACAGAGAGCAGACAGAGGACAGTGAGAGACCATACCATCCATTTGCCAGACAGCGGACCCCTTCCTGTCTTTTGAGATTTCATTTTCGTCGGGTCTTCCGATTCCTTGTAATCCTTTAAAGGAAGCGTTCGTTAATTGAAACAAACGTCGGAACAATGCAAACAAATCCGAAAGCAAACGACAAATCAAACGAATTGGCGAAACGGAGGACACAAAGCGGGGGAACACAAAAAATACAATTAAAAAAGGGCGCCATTGGATCATACTTTGGTCAATACGTTATCGTTGGCGATGTCGATGTACACCACTTCTCGTTGTTTTAGTTTGTCTGCACTCAGTTCGTGGGCATTGTCTTGAGTGCCCCTATCGGGCGCATGCATTGTCTCGATCGTGATATTGAAGTTGTTTTTCATATAATCTGGATTCTGAAGACATGAAAACATGAAAATGAAATGCAATCGATTACACTTGGGATCAGATTGTGACACAACACCAATACTTACAGTGATTACAGTTTTGCAATAAGGATATGCATTCCAGGCCTCCTCATGAATCTCGAGGGAGCCCTTCGGTGCCAGGAATTTGACAAATGCCGGCACTTTGCTGGTAATGGCATTCAAAACAAGGTAAGTCTTTGCCAATCAATTAACAGTAAGAGGAAAAGTGATGGAATCCACTAAAGGTTTGGCAAATGCAAGCACTCGAGTGGTTGGAGTGGAGAGAGGGACGGATCGCATGCAAGAATCAGTGGAATCAGTGGTCATCGGGCGAGTGGTGAGCGGAGGGCGTCTAAGTAGCAGTGGAGAGGTGCAGAGGGCGTGATTGGCTCCATACCTGGCCAAGTGGTAAATCTTGTAGGTGTATTGGCCCTTGCTGAACTTGCCGCCCAAAAGGGGGTAGTTGTCAAAGGGCTCATTCTTGATCACTTCCACGCCTTCGCCACCACCCGTCTCATTCTTGGAGGCCTCGGCCACGGAGTATAACTGACCGATTTGGTACTGGAGTGAAGACAAATCGCGTTAGCGTTTAATGATCACTAATGGATACCATCGATGACTCACCTCTTCTACTGTCAGCGGAAGCACTACTCGACTGGAAGGCAACGACAAGAGACGATCGTTAGTAACGAACCGATTGGACGCCGGTTTCAGCTAATGAAGGCAATTAAGTACAATTCAATACTCACTACTCTTTGATTAACATTTCTCTAATTACTAGGTGTTTGAAACACAACTCGAGTCCAATTCAGTTCAGTTGACCATAAAAAGTGGTGAACTGATACAAAATGAATGTATTGGTGACGATAGCCGATTGATAACAGTATTGCTGTTGAAATAAAAGTGAGATATCGTCGAGAGTCGAGTCGACCGAAAGTATTGTTTAGCAATGTTTTGAGCAAATTCTCAATTATAACCAATTCTGAGTCCACTCACAGACACAGTCACACAACACACGAGACGAGAGTCGACTTCACGCCAGCACTGACTCCACTCAACCACTCACTGATCGCACACAACCTCTACGGCAGAGACAGAGACAGAGAGAGTGTCGCTCAGCACTGCACTGCACTGACGCACCACTAGTGCTGCGCTCGAGTCGGGCCGGACTCGAGTCAAGCGTGAGCCTCAACAACGCTGACAGACCTATCCCTGGTTCTCGTCTCTGGTGTCCAATCGCTGACAATCAACGATAGCAATCACTACAAGTGTTTTATTTCACACTTTATTGCACATCAATTGCATCGCTATTCAGGTCTCGGGCTCTGTCTTACGGTCGCGACTAGACTTATGTCAAACACATTACAGCGAAGCTATTGATTTGACGCATGGCTTCAGATATTTACCAACTTCTGGATGGATGTCATCGTTTGGGAGAGAATACCATAGGAGAGAGAGAGAGAGAGAGAGAGAGAGAGAGAGAGAGAGAGAGAGAGAGAGAGATAG
>JAQGBE010001315.1:0-11618 GCA_034698225.1 Scheloribates latipes | reverse complement strand
TACAATATAAATATGTATCTATGCAATATAAAGTTATGCATCTCAAGAGTAAGCACTTATTTTAAAGTTATTTAGATTCACAAATATTTTTGTTCTTGCTACCACTCTGCTTCACCAAGAAAGTCATCAGGTGCATTAGTAAGGCGCACCACAATTAGAAATAATCTTGGCAAAATGATATCAACTTTCAGAAGCATCGTTAGTCTCATCGCCAGCTGTGATGTGGTCTTCACTTACTCTAACAAAAATTATATTTTCTTCAAATACTTTCATAAATTATTTATTTTACGTCATTTTCAGTTGCAGTCAAGAAAATGGGCTGAAATTGCGATTCTATTTTATTTGAGAATATTTGGAACTGTCATCTTGCCAAATGCCAAATGCCAAATGGCATATACTAGCAAAAGAATGGCTTAACAGTACAATACAGTTTGTCGTCTCATGACTTGGCTTTTGATTAACCGAACAATTGTTTTGTTGGATATTTAATAGAATCTCATTTATAATTCCTTTCAAAATTCAACTTTAAAACAAAGATTGAGATTAAAATATCTGATTCTTGCAATTAATCGTTAGATTACACTTGACTTCCCGTGTTCTCGCATTAACCCGCCCTCTTAAAAAATGAAAGCAATTCAGTAAATTTTATAATAATTTTTAATTTATCTCAAAAACAAATAATTGCTATAACAATAGTGGATAAATAACAAATAAAAATATACATTATATTAATAATTGCATTGCTCTCAGATCAAGATCACATCACATCACAGACAATTATCATGCTAATACAAGTAGTTTAAAACCAATACGATATGAGCGGCCAATCGATAGCTATGTCTTTTGATGTGAACCAATATCACCAGACATTGCACTTCTTCTCGGGGTTCATCCGACTGCCGACCGGACAGTTGAAACTTTGAGCGAACTCTTTGGCGTTCGACAGACTGCCAATCACTCTGAGAGATGAGCGGGACGTTAATTAACACTTTTAATTAGCATTTGTTTCATTAATTTATGAAAGCCAGTGACGGCACAGATGACGGCCAGCTGTGATGTCTTGTGCGGTCATTGCGGGTCACATATCATACCTGAACTGCGCCGGACTGTGAGTCTCCTTCTCGAGAATCATGCGATACATCTCAGGTCGGGTTCGAGTGCACCAAATCTGTGATGAGATTTCGTGTAATAATAAACCATAAAATGCAATCAAAAATACATTTCCGAAAGTAATCCAAAAGAGTTGTTCGGGAGTGTAGTCGAGTCCGGGCAGTGTCTGCTGTGGAGGTCGTTGTCCGGCGTAAGCCTTATATGCTTTGAACGCTTCTCTGACGCCGACGTTATCCGCAATGTTTTCGCCCAAAGTATTGATTGAACTGAACTTAAAGCAAAAGACAAGAATCGATTGATTGATTCCATTCATCCAATTATGCGTTGCAAGGATGCAATTGTCCGAACGCTTACTTTCATTCCATTTTCGAGGACATAACTGCTGTACTGATCCACCAGACATTGGGCTCTACTCTTGAACCTCTGGTCAGTCCTGTTGTTCCACCAGTTATTATAGTTTCCGTCGCTATCGAACTGTTTTCCGATGTCATCGAATGCATGTGTGATCTCGTGTGCGATCACTGTTCCGATGGCTCCGAAGTTGACATAACTTTAGGACAAATGTTTAGTTTGGCTCAAAATCTTATTCATATAATAGTATTGAAAAATACATTAGTTTTATCGCCAGAAGTGATAACCAGTTCCTCAATACTCGACACTAACTCTGAATTCTGTAAAACATTATTTATCTTCACTCAAAGTATTGACATTTTTAGGTCTTCTACACTAAAATGACAGTTATTGCAAAGCAGACAACATCTTAGTCCCAGATTTTAAATGCTATTTCTGCTAGTTCAAGTCGCCTCTTCTGGCATAGAAACCCACAAAATGGCTCTTGATCGTTGCCAGTATTAAGAATATCGATTATTCTGAAAATATATTAAATTGATAGTCATTTTGGATCATTACTAGTCTTGTATTGCATTTATACTTTAATTATAATTTATAAAATATCTTGTTTTGAGTCACTTTAAACGGAAGTTAATGTGCTTTTCGGTGAAATGACAGTCAATTAATGTGAATATATTTTGTTATGAAATATCAGATTAAGCGATAAAATGATAGTTTTTAATGACTTAAACAATATTTTACTAGAAATTGATTTCTTGTTTATTTCACTGCACGTAACGCAACGCAAACAAACGCATGAATAATGAAGATTCGAGAAAAGGAATTATTCTTTGAAGAATTTTCTTTGCTAATTAAATGCTATCAGAGATGTTGTCGCATGCAATCGCAATGAGGCAAAATGGACTTTCTTCAAATTACTAGTGGGTTTAGTGCAACACTCGGGCACTGTTTAGAAGTCGGGATCATTGATCAGTTTGCGAGACGCTATCAATCGATTCGAGCAAAGAAAAAGTAAATAAACTCAAACTCGTGTTAAATCGAGTAAAGAGTAGGGCATTAACGGCAACGCTATGTCTCGAATCACTTATTATAATAATTAGTTCCGACAATACACTACTCTTGCAATTAAAACACTGTCTTTTGATTACTTGCCATAAAATTAAGTAATTAGTAGAGAAATTAAACCGAATTATCAATTTCTAAAAAGGGGTAGCATTAGAGCGGATGAGACATACTCTGGGTTGTTGTAATTGAAGAAGGCACCTTGCAGAATTCCTGCCGGGAATATAATGGCATTTTCGACGGCACTGTAATAGGCGTTGACGACCGCCGCGTCGGCAAAGTTTCGCCAACTTTTCGGTGGAAACAAACAAAAGTGTGATTTAATTATTGTTAATCTCTTCTGAAATGAGTTTTTATTTTTGTTTGCTATCACTTACTCGCGTTTGACTCGGGGTCGGCCCAAGTGGTGCGCCGACTGGTCGTTAGAGAATTTGCTGAGTCGTAGCATATTGTCGTAGTAGAGGTGGTCCGACAGTTCTCCTAGCTGAAATTGTCAATGATACTTAATATGAGAATTGCCTTTGCACGGTAATTGCTCTAGTCAGTTTAGTGACCTCGTTTAATATGGAAACGTCAGCTTGGCCAATTTGTCAGCCTTGCTTAATCAAAAGATATGATGTGTCGCTAACATTAAATCATTAATTCTGATCTGAAGACCGTATGGATAAATGGGTATAAATGTTTGCTTGCTCATTTTGTGACATATTAATTATTAATCCCCTTTCAATTTGTATTAATGTAAATGTTTTACGCAAAAAATCCTAATTAAATCATTACATAAGATAATTCTTATACAATATTTATGCCTAAATTATCTCTAATGAGTTCGTAATTCGCAGTACTTATCGAGTGAAGTATTGGCCCGGAATTTATCGGATAATACATCATAAATTCAATCTGGATATGGCCCTGAGCTGCCGCCAACAACGTCAGCAAGGCACTGGCACTGGCGTCAACTAATCTGCAGCCAATTTGCATTTCATTGGACCCGACACCAGACATCCCGAGAGTACACCTGTCAGGAATGGTTTGGCAATAATGGCATCGATTGGAGCGCTAACTCATAATAATAATCATGAGATTGGATCTGAAATTGGATATCGAAGTTACTATAATGTCAGCAGATCTGTACGAATCGGGAGTAATCTCCAGAAGAGATCCAATTAATTACTATTTTGAGTGATTGAAAACCAATTAATCGAATCATTGGTTCTTTGGTTCATAAAAATAATTGAATTTTGTTTGACTGAACCGATCAGACGAACCAAAGACCGATATATTAGTTCTGGCGAAACAGGATTAGAGTCTGGGATAGCGTTAGAGTCGGTTCAAAGACTCGAGTAATGCATCAAACCTTCAATTAACTGACGATTGAGACCACAAAAGAGTGTTCAGCGAACAAAAAATCATTGTTTCTTCAAAGCAAATAAGGATCAGTGAAGTGACACAAAATTGATAAATAGAGACAAAATGTTAATATTTGTTTTGAGCCAAGAGTAGAGATCATCGAAAGAGAAGGGACTATCGATCGGGTGAGAAGTGATGGAGAGACGAGTCAATGGCACGTCCAGGATAGTGATGGTGATCGTGATGGCCACCAGACGGGTATGGCTGAGGCCGTCGCCCATCACATACCCAAACGACTAATTGAATTGAATTTCCGATCAAATATCTAAATTCAAAATTGAGTCGCGAAGTCCTTAAAACACTCGAAAGCCTCCAAAGAGCGCCAATTTTAGTGTTTAAAACTCGATTTAGTGACAAAACAGCGAAACATTGAACGAATAGAAATGTCAAAGACTTGGAATGTGTTATGACTTACGTTTCGGTATAAATCAGCGATTTGTGTGTCGTTAAGCAATTGTTTGGGGAATCCGATGTGAGAGCTAATTGTGTTTGCCTTATGCATGGCTCTCCTCCTGGTCTGCTTGTCCATCCAGTCCACTTTGTCGAGCATCTTGATGAATTCTTTATGTATAAAACGCACCATTGATTCCGCCTTTAATATAAACAAATCTTGAGTTATAACTCAAATCCATTGAAACGAAAGGCAATTACTTTGAGTTTACTCTCGCTTTTGAAGTATTTCCTAACATAGAGTGCAGAGAAGGCGACGTTCAAAGTGGCCGCCGATTCGATGCACTGATGCCAACGCGGCGGCACTTCTTTGCGACCCGTGACCCGATGCAGGTAGAAGTCGTGCAGTTGCAGCCACTTGGCCGACAGCAGCGGCATCGCGGTCAGGATCACGTCCGCGATCATGTGGTTGGCCAGCAATCTGCGGGTTTGGACAGGTTTCAACTAAATTTAGATGAGCTTGGTGATTTATTAGAAATAAGGATCACATGAACTTTCACGTGATGTCAGATATATAGGACGACACAACCAATTGTTCTTCCATTTCAAGCAATTAATTAAAACATAGTTTGCATAGGTAAGCGGAATATTTTTCTCAGAATCTAGCAATCGATAGCTTTGCAGATAGTGTAGAGTAGTGGAAAATTTCATCTAAATTTAGAAAGAGAGAGATAGTATAAAAAGAGGAAGCTCGGTTTTTATTCTACTCCTACGTAACCATTAATATCAAATGTCTCGGCTGTTAGCAAACATATTCAGAGATAAACTTTTCTCACATACCTATTACTCGATTGGCTAATCATGAAATCGATTTGTTTGACATAATTTGGATTATTAACAATCACTTTATCCGAAGTCTTGATATTGCGATCGAGTAGTCCACTGAGAAGTTTGATCCATTCGGTCTGCGAATTGAATTCAAGTCAAGTTAATTTGGTTTCACTGCCAATCGAATTAAATGTCTCACATTTGGGGCCAATGATTGCAAGTCCCGAACAGACATCTTATTGTAGGTTTTGTCCAGATCTCTGGCCTCTTCGAGGGGTGTCGTCCACTGTATTGAGTTTTGATTAGATTTGCATTGCATTCGAGGAATGAGTGAAGAGAACAAAGGGGACTCACATTAACCATTCGGATCTGGAAGTCTATTAATTGCATTAATTCGTTGAACAAATTCGGATTGAATTGTTGTGCTCTGAGAAGTGAAGCGCTTTCGACCAGAAGCTCGAAATAAGTCCTGACGTGCGGGTCGTTGAGGCCGAGAAGCATGGCTTTGCGGGAACCGACGCCCGGCATCACTTCACCGATCTGGGCAGACAATTGACATGCAGGGTGATTGAGACATACTTGCAACTGATTGGGTCACTCCTACTGTGATTATATGTTTGGTCGTGTCTTTGATGTCGGCCCCCACCGCGATGTGGTAGAACTCATTGAATGGTAGGCCCTTCGCCTTCATCCTGAGCGACAGGTCGACCCAATCGAAGCCCTCCTCACTCCACGCCATGCCTTGGCTCACAGGCCAACCGCCCAATTCGAGAAGTGTCTCAATCAGCGGCTCGTCAGCGAGATATTGCAATTGAGCTGCAAATGGCATCACATGTTACGCAAATTACCTTTCATTGTCATTTTCATTGTCATTGTACTTCTACTACCGCTTCAGCTTCAGATAATTAATATGTCCCAAAGCGTGCAGTCAAGCGTTTATCGAGCATTAAGAATAAGAGTAAGAATAATTTAATTTAATTTCGGTGATTCGCTACAAACTAGTTCCAAGAAAATTGCGATAAAGAGCTCGAATCAAATTGCTTTTAGGCATTGGCACCAAAAAATAATGAAACAGACGATTAATTATTATTACAATTGAGATAAAATTAAAACCAATTTTGAATGCATACTATGACTCGAATTAAGTCTTCTATCAGGGGTTCAATTATGTAATCTTGTTTTTTGATCAAGCCAATTTGCTGATTCTGGTTCTATTTTCTTCTAACAAAAAGCTCATAAAATGTTTTCAAACATTTCAATTCCAAACCTTTTAAACTAATGACGGAATCGCAGGGCTATTGTCAGTCAAAGTCAATGTCGAACTCATCTGGAATTCTTAGAACTCTGCGAGCAATTTCTCAAAAGCAAACACCGAGTAATTTAGCTAGATGAACATTTCTGCGAGGGATTAGTGCACTCGTCTAAATTAGCCAGATCAATTTTGATTGCGTCACTCACTGAAGTTCATACACGACGTGTAGATGTGTTTGATGTTTCTGAAGAATACCGGGTCCTCGGCTCTGATGGGCTCTTCGAGCATCGCTTCGGTAAATAAATTAATTGATTTGATTTGCAAATCTGCGACAGAAGGCAAACACACCTCTGAACTGCATTTCCATTGTCTCGACCACTATTCCGGAGGTCGATATCGATATCCTATTGTCCGGAATTATCGAATTGTTCAACCATTTTCCGCACGAAAACCTAATCTCATTCGGGAGAGTTTTATCAGATTAGCAAGCTTGCTTTTTTGTCTCACGTCAATGGTTAAACCTTATGATGGCAACTACCTGTAGAAATCGTGGCATGGTGACACACTCTGGTCAATTGTGCTCAGAAACGCGTGGGCTGCCATTGACCAATTCACCAATTCACCAAGGTAATAAAAGGCTTTTATTGGTTTGTCACCAATTGGGAGCAAATTAGTTACCCATCTCGATGCAGGTGGGCGTCACACACATCGAGCTCGAGTTGCTTTTGCCTTTAGCTTTGTTACTCTTGGGATCGGCGAAGAGGACATTGTGTCGAACCATATTAGAGTCGGAACCAGAGCTCACTCTTCGGGACCGAATGAATGACTGCAACCCATTGTCTTCGTAGTCGACTAAAGCCGCGTAAGTTATCGTAAGCGTTAAGATCACGAATAAGACAACACTCAAAACGGAGAGTCTCTTCTCCAGCGACGACCTACTGGTCCACCAATTGTCAGACCTGTTCGGTGGAAAGCAAGGGTCAGGTCGTGTCTCGGGTGACCACTCTTTGGTCATGTCTTTACTTGATTGTCATTTTCAGTACAATTGAGTCAACTTTGCATTAATCAGACTTTTATACCGAGAAGTACTCAAAACAGTTTATAATTAATCGGTTGATAAAAAAAAGTCAATTTTCTTGTCTGTAATTCTGAGACGACTTTCCTCTCATGAGTTTCTCATTAATTGATTGATTCGTTTCCCAAACTATCGCTGTATTTAAATATAAAAATTATTTTTCGTGACGTAATAAGTATTTTATGAAAAAATAAAACAAAATTTGATAATAATTTAGTCTAAAAGTGTGCGTCTCTTCTCCTGTCAGTTGTCGTGCGTCGCATCTCAAGGATGAGCGGCCGAGCGCTGGACCCGTCGGTTGGCAGCTATTAAAACCGCAAATGAGACCAAAACAAAAATATTTTGCTAATTGTCCGACACGTGAATCGTATTTTTGATTGAACCGAAAAAACAAAATTCCCGTAAAATACAAAAACAGCTGTCATTTGATTTGACGGCTAATGGCCGGCGATTAGTGTGCGATCGAAACACTCTTTGCATAATTGATCACAAAAACAATAATACAGTGAATGTTCGCGATTGTGATCGCATTCTCCAACCGCTCACTGTATTTGCACTCAAAAACGATACCAGAATTTATAATAGAGTAGTGACTCGATTCTAAACTCATCTATTTGTTCATAGATGATAATTCGATGCCATCGATGAATTATTCATGTCGTGAGGACATTAGGCACTAGACAGTTGAGTCGAGCGCTCGGATGGAACAACAAATTGGATCTCATCGAGACTAACTCATCATACTTAGTTTGCTGATTCAATTTATAAGCGTTTTTGTTTGTTTCGACATTTTTATTATTTTTATTTATAACTTATTCTCTATTATATTGACTCAGAATTAAATCAAAATAAAACCCAAACTCCAGACCTAAATACTGTGATTAATGTTGTGCTCGTTGGCCAACCAGTGGCAACAATCTTGGCACTGCTTTTGTCATATACTGTTCATTAATTGTGATCACGTTCATTTTGTGTGTGAAATGTGCGAAAATTGGTTCTCAATGTTTAAATTGATTATTAAAGTCTTATCACTTAAAAAGTTTATAAATAGTGTGGAAAAGTGAATGTGATTTCGGAATAAACCAGAATTAATGAATTCTTGTGACTAATTAATAATTTCTTCGACTGTTCGACGAATTTTTGCATAATTTACTTTCGATAGAGTAATAAATGACTAAAATAAGAGAATCTGCGGAAAAAGATAGAGTGATGTAATGAAATGGTAATATTGCTTTCCATCACTAATTAATTCGCTTTAAAAACCTAATTATGAATTCTTAGCACACATTTCGATGAATTAATACCTTTTCGTGATTTCGAGTTATGATATCAATAATAAAAACTATTTATTTTCGGCAAATGATTCAGACATTGATGCGAAACATGGCTACAAATGACAAATATTTGTGACGAAACCTAATTGAGTGTCAATTGTTTGCATATATGACCGAAATTTCATAATTATCTGATGTTTACAAATAGATTAATCAAGTAATGCGCAAACCTTTTGCATTCAAGTGATAAATAATTTGGTCTATCAACTGCGAGCTATTCAATATGACATGAACTAGCTCACTTGTGACAAACACTAAAAAACAATTTGGAAAACACTTAACAAATATTATTGCAATCAAACTGATCGAGATAATGCGGAATTCGGACTTAATGCGCATTTTTGGTGACTTGTTAATAACATCAAGGAATCGCTGACTTGTTATTTGGCGACTCGGAGTGAAGGCCAGTCCCGACCCGATATTTGTCCCGATTCTGATTGAGTCAAACATTTAGGGAACCGTAAAATCATATAAATATGAGGCAATCGTTTACCTCAACTCGTGTTCAGTGTTCGTCCGCATAATTATTATTACAAACATTTCGTTATAAATGCAATTTATTTCGCTATTTATTCTTAAATTCTCAGTCGATATGATATAATATTTACGATATCTAACGCTCTAATCGTTCACTTCGTACACTTCAACATGTATTGTCTCAAATTATTACTTATTGTGTGAAAAATATTTACAATCTTTGCATAACAGCAAACATGTTGGCACTTGGCCATAGCTGGCAGGTCCACAGCGGGCAATCAACACTTGTTCAGTTGATATATAATGGATAAACGAGCATGTTCGCTACTCGGATAATCAATTATTTAATGATATTTAAAAATACTTTTGAGGAGTTGTGAGCGAAAACATGATTTGCAGTAATTTAATCGAATGATAATCAAAATCGCATTTCTGGCAAATTGTCTCTCACTTTATGTGGTCTACAGTAATGAGAATCGCTTTGAGTCAAATTGAGTTCCGCTAAACCTATTGACGCCTCCGAAAGGGCTGATAGAGTGCAACAAAAGCCGTAGAAATTGTACTAAAATTTCTGTTTTGTTTCTCTTTCCTCAAACTATTCGCGAATATTATTGCTTTGCGTTCTGCGAAAGGCAAACAAAAGTGTAGAAGAAATAGAGCCAAACAAATGACTCCAAACGAAGAACTGGAAAATCAATTTCTGTGAACAATATTACAATTGAAAAGAAATCCCATTATTTATGGAAATTCATAAATTGAAAAAACTTTTCGTTTCTTTCGAATTTAGAGCTGTTTTATGGACTTTCCTGTACGACAGCATTTGCAAGAATAATTTGCTGACTTTTTTTGGTCAAAGATTCGTTTCTTTCGATGCAAAACTTGTATCGAAATTGTTTTTCAGAGCCAATAAATCAATAGAATAGCGACTAATTGACTAACTTTGAGGTCAGAAGCGAAACATCGACTCACTTGAGGTACACGTCTGCAGACCTGTCCATCGCATTGGCGTTGCACTGAATTTCCGTTAATTAACGCAAAACTTATTGCTTTTCGACCGTTATTCCGATGACTCTGGTCTCGAATGCTTTTGCGCTGAAGACCCGGCTATTTATGCGCTGAGAAGTTGCGATCATTTGGTGTATTGTGCGAACACTTTGCCAATCAAGGGATCACTCGTTCGGTACCTGTAATGCAGTAATAATAGGCGTCCAAACAATTCCTAACTTTTTTCTCGCGTTAGAAAAGATTTATTTTATTGTCTTCGCTATCGTTTCGATGCAATCCTCGTCTGAACAGCTCTGACACGAGATATGTCTGACTATTGGCTAATCAACTCGCGATTGAAGCCGTAATCGAGTGGCGAGACATCGGCCCAACGGCTCACACGTCCCGCACAGCCATCACTGCAAACGATTGCGCTTTTCGTTGCCTTTTAGACCAATATTTTTAAACAAAATGCGATTCGTGTCTAAAAACCATTGCAAACGGGTTTTCAATTGAGTCAGTAATTAATCAAATGTTTTAAAACTATAATTCACTTTTCAATATCTACTAAATGTGTTTGGAATTTGTTGTTTTTGTCTCTCGTGTGAGACCTTGTTTAGTGAGAGGAGAGTCAATTATCTCGACATTGACCTTGCAACATTGCAACATTGCCCAGTTGAATTGTTAAATTCCCTTTCTATCTAATAAATTAAAGTGTTTTAATAGAACTTCCACTACCATTATGACTGCTCTTTTTTGTATCGAGGCAATCTTCTTCGCAATTATGAAAGTGTAACCAGGTAACTTACCTGCTATTATTGATTTCTTTGGAATCGTATTATATATTAAATATATATAATTTGCAAAACCAGATTGAGCATGGTCACAAATGGGGAAAAACAAAATTTAATGTTATGCAATAAAAAATTGTAGTCATGCTCATTTTTTCATCTAATTTGAATTGATCATTTGCAATAACTCATCATGGAAACTTCTATCCCAATGACTGGAACAGTGTTTAATAAGAAGGTCGAAACCAATGGTAACTCTTTGTCCAAATAGCCTGATTGTCGACGACCTGGTCGTCCCATTGGTTGCTATTGTCTGAGCGAAAACAAAAACTCAATGAATATAATTAGAATTATGTAATCCGCAGAACACTTAACCTTTCGCTTAAAGCAAAGCAAAAAAGATTTTTCAATTTCTACAGAAGAGAAATGCAATGAATGACTGAAGAGATTCAGAGAAAAGTAAAATTTTTTGATTAAATGATTCATTTCTTTATTGTGAGAGAGATTTCACAATTGTCTGAACAAACATTCGAAACGGATTTCAATTCTATTTTAAG
>JAQGBE010001314.1:0-11619 GCA_034698225.1 Scheloribates latipes | reverse complement strand
ATGACATCATACCTGACATCCTCGTCGTCCTCGAACTCGCTCAGACAAATGGTGCACTTCTCGGTGCTGTCGTCCTCAGGTGTGCTCAGTTTAATGCGTTTGTATTTGTGAGGGAAAGTGTTTCTCTCGATAATGGTTTGTGTGGCGCCCCTATTGATCGAATGTCTTTGTTGCATAAGACGCCAGTAGTCCTCCAGACGGGCCGTCATGTGCCGGGACAGCAGAGGTCCGATGTAGTGGTAACTCTGGTGGAAGTCGGCCAGAGGTGGCGGAAGAGGTGTATAGATATCTTGGGAACGGCCGCCGTAGGGCTGTCATAACGCAAAGAAGAAGCAATGAATACGAGCTCACTCGACAAGAAGTACCAACCGGTGGAACAATTCCTGCCGGAGATATCGATATATGAAATCCCGGCGGAGAGACACCGAAGTGAAGACGCGGCGGATGAGTGGGCGGGTGGTAGTGGTGCTGATGGACGTGATGGTGGAGATGGGAATGTGAGGCGTCTGGCGTCGAGTGGATTATCACTTCGCTCTGAAAGGTTCCGTTGGGGTCGACCAGAACTTCTGCCGACAGGTGATGCGCGGCCTGAGGGAGCGGAGGACCGGAAGTCTGAGGGTTGGGGGTATAGACGTTCGTCATTCCCATTAATCGCTGCGGGTTTGAGTTGTGAGGCGGCGGCGACTGTTGCGGGCGATTACATGAGCCGCAAGTGGTGTCGTTGGTCAGAGTGGAAGGGGTTGACGACTGAGGAATGTTGCTATTGAGCGGACCCACACTTATGTTAGCGGCACTGGAATTATGACCATTGCTGTGGTTGTGGTGTGGCGTCAGGTTGAGTGGCATTGCATCCGAAGTGCACACGAATATACTCGAAGGCCCCTGTGTTGAAGGGGTCGGTGGCGGAGGCGGTTGGCCCACCGGCACGAAAGGAGGGATCGGCATCTGCGACGACTCCATCAAATGTCTTTGATAGGCCTCTTGTTGTCTGCGGAGGAATACATGAGATGAGGAACTTGACGATGACATTGAGCGAGAGGAGGCATACCTGACGAACATCTGGTGCTGATAGAGACTCTGGCGCTGTCTCTGCATCTCATTCATGCGCTGCTGAGCCATCCACAGCCGCTGTTGGCTCGGGTGGAGCCGCGAGTGCGGGTGAATCGAGTACGGGTGGAGCGGCAGGTGTGCCGGCGGCGGACTGAAGTACTGACCGTATTGGGACACATTTGACCCGTTGGGAGGTATGTTGGGTGCGATTGAAGGTATCGAAGGCAATGACGGTATGTTCGGAATATATGCCAAATGCGGGCTATTTATTGGACTAGTGGTCGCAGAATAGAAGCCGTGGTTATGCGGGCACTGAACTGTTGAGGCCATCGATGTGTGGCTGTTATTGCCGTTCACAGTGTTGTTTGAAAAGTTACAATTGAAGGGCGAATAGTCGACCAGATTTGGAAAGCTGTCCGAATTGGATGACATCTGAGGGAACGGACCCACAGATGCGTTGTTCGGGTTTAAAGTGTTGGCATTTACATTGACAGTACTGCCAATACTATTGTTAGTGTTGTTGTTGTTGTTGTTGATGGAGTCGTTCCTCTCGTTACTGCTATTCTGGTTATGATATCTACAGCTCTGGAATTCGGGCACTAATTGAGGGTAATTTGGATTAAACACATGATTAGAGCTGACGTTCGGCGGAGATATATTCATCGGTGGCGCCAATTGGATGCACGAACTGCGCGAGTGGTTCAGGTCGTGGTCGCGGCTCAATCGATGGCCACGTTTGGCGGTGCCGGAGGGCAGAGCGGGTCTGCTCTCGCTTTTGGATACCTTGGCGTTGGCTTCAATGGTGGACTCGTCGTCCGATTGCGTCAAATCAACTAAAATGGCGGTCGAACTGGTCAGCGATTGGTCGCGTTTCACGGCCGTCAAGTTGTGCGAAGGCCCGGCTTTGGGCTCAAGAATGGCATTACTGGCGGAGGCCTTCTGTTTGTGGATACAGTTATTGGCGGCCGAATTGACCACAACCTCAACACTAATGGAGTCGGAGTCCGAGTCACTTGAAAGACAGTCGAGCTGGAGATCAGGCGCTTCGGGCCACTGGTTGGCCACCGAATCGCACACACCGTTCATCGCACTCATGACCACACTCTGGAGACAGCGATTGCGAGCGATTGCGTTGGCTATCAGTGGTCTGCCATCGAGTCCGACCCTCACAGCCGACCAGCACTGCGGCGACGCATGCAATCATAGACTCTGCGGACGAGTGTCGCACCACTAGCACAACGACCAGGTCATCGGCCACTGGCGCTCTTCAGTTGGCTAATTGTCTCTTCACTGGTGACCAAAACAAACAATAAAAGACTCGGAAAATGACTCCATATTTATGTGCAATAAATACGACGTTTTTGTCCAAACACTGACTCCAAAGCCTTTGACAGCCATTTGGCTGACATTGACATCAATGACGTCCGCAATGACTCACTCGTGAGTCTCACTCTCTCACCACTGTCTCACCAATGGGTTGACCACCGATTGGCCAAAACACCGCGGAGTCAGCGAACCTCTTGTTGTAGTAGTAGTTGTAGTAGATGTAGAAGCGGTCTCTTGCCATCGGATCCGATCGCTCACCACTCGCGACAGTCTTACCGCCATTGGCTCTATTGGCCACTCAATGCGCTCATTGTTTGTTATGCAATACAGAGTCATATGTTTTGTGTCAGTCATACGATTGCCGCTAATGTTTTGATAACTTTGAATACATTTAACTGTTAATTGAGTTCATTTTATAATTTTCTTAACCACTGCTAACCAATGAAAGTGTTTGTCACCGTCGGGACCACTCGTTTCGACAAACTGGTGGAACAAGTGCTCACAGAAGCCACTCTTCGGGTGTGTGACAGACGGGACATCAATATCTGACCGTTACTTACCATTGGTTTTGTCCAATGTTTAGACCTTATCTTCGAAGGGCTGCTCTCAACTACTCATTCAATTGGGATCCACTTCTTGTCCTCCAATCGAGTGGAAGCCAAATGTTGATATTGATATCAAAACATATGATTACAAAAAGAGTATTTGCGATGATATAAAATGGGCAGATCTGGTGATAGGACACGCGGGTCAGTGCTCACACTCTTTACTCGATAGCCATAAGCCGTGACTTATATCGATCTGTTATCTGGTGTGTAGGCGCGGGAACCACACTCGAAGTGCTCAGACATCGCAAGCCATTACTGGTTGTCATAAACGAGGACCTAATGGCAAACCATCAAAAAGAATTGGCCGACAGATTGCAAACCGACGGATATCTAGTTTATTGCAATGCAAACAGTTTAGCCGATAGTCTAATCAGTTTGGATACCAAGTCATTGAAACCATTTCCAGATCCCGAACCGTCGACTTTTGCCAACTTTGTCGACAACATATTCGCTGACAGATTGAAGAGCAGTTGATATTTGAAATTTGAAATTATTTGCTAGATATCCAATAAACTGAACCATTCATTCAATTGATAACAATTTATTGGATTTCCCCGTTTTCCAGAACGTAATGGAATAACAAATAACAACTTTATAATCAACTCATAGGAATCCTTTGCCTTATTATAACCCCTTTTGGCACTAATTATGCAGTTTTTAGACGTTATATTGGACTACAAGACATCCCAACTGATTTGTGATTGAACTGTTGGTTAAAAACAATAAATACATGGGAATTAACATTGATTTACAGGTATTTGGGAATAATTTACATGATTTTGTAAAAAATGATAACAAAATGAAACGTTTTGTTACATACAGTCGATAACGATTAATCGATTTTCGTTGGAAACGAGACCTTAGTTTGTATTCTATATATATATATATATAAGTTATAAATAGTTAATATTTTTTATATAAATTGATAATAAGGCGAAACATTTGTCAGTATTTACAGAATATGAGCCAAAAGTATACAACAGTTATAAGTTAAATGTTTAAAGCGATCCCGACTTAAAAGCCATTATTTGTTGTCTATCGACACGAAATATATTAATAATTAATTATTTAATCCTATTATTATGATGACGAATGTCCTTTTGCTGGCTTAATGTTCTGAAATATATCGTTTTTTGTTCCCATAATCTAAATTGCATTCCGAATTCATAATATGTGACCAAGCTCATTATTTATATGAAGGAAGTTATTTATAAAACGCTTTGAATCTAAAATAGTAGTCAGAGATTAAACCTATTCTTCAGAGTAAATGGAATAATATATCTAAAAAGGAATTCGTTCGTAATTCGCAGGACTCAACAGTGAAGGGCTTCTCTTCGCCGGCAATCAATTTGATCTAATAGATGCAATTGGCTCTGTCTCTCGGCTGTCATTAGCCAAGATGGCCAGTGGTCTGGTCGTATATAATCTAGCACAGACCAGGAAGATGTGTCGGCTTAATATTTTGCTAATAAGTCAGTTTAAATGCCGGCCATAGACGGGTCAGACATTAGGATTGCATTTGCGTCTAATTTATGGCCAACTCTTGTCTCCGGCGAAGAGCTTCCCATTCGATATATTTTGTATAAAAGCTAATAAATAATTGATTTGTTTTTCGGTAATCAATTCAAATGAGAGCCAAATTGAAACTATCGGTCAGTTTTGGTCGAATCGACAGAACGTTAGAAATGATTTGAATTTAATTTCAATTAATATTTAATATTATAATTTATAATAGCTTTTTAAGGCATTTCACGTTTTGAAAGGAATGTCAATTTTATAATTGATACCAGGTATATTTTTCAAAAGAAAAATGTTCTCATTTTTCGACTCATTTACACAAATATATAATCGTTATATAACATAAATTTTTATGTTTATAATACATATTTATAAATAATATATAAGTTAATTCCAATCGATATAATCCTTTGATTCAATCTTTGGCACTGAATATGATTTTTCCTCAATTAATTAAGTCGAGTATAAAAGTGTGTATCGTTTAGGCCAAGAGTCAAATAATGGAACGATTAGTTAAACAATTAGTGGAAGAGTTTTATGAAAAATTCTTTGATATTCGAAACGATTTTCAAAAATATTTGAATGTATAATCAATTACAACAAACAATCAATCGATATATTCCTCGACAGCCGACTGTCAGCCGCGATAATAACTGTTGGCAAGCTATCAATCAATGGTGTGATCGACGCAACAGCGATGGGGCCGACCGTCGGTGGGTCTGACCCGCGATCGCCGCTTCGTATGCCTTATATGTCTTATAAAACGAGTCAATCATAACAAACAATTTTAAAGACTAATAAGAATACTTTGGCTGAAAAATAAAGCCATGATTTGGGTTAAGGAGTGAATCGGTGTCTAAGACGTCGAGTTCTCGATGTCATCCAATTCATTGACTGAAGAGCTCTCACAACACCTGAAAGACATTTGGGAAAAGATATTTGTAATAATCGATACATTGAAATGACTTTTCGAGTACTTTGTTAGGAAAGAGAACGGAATTCTCGACTTTGGCGACGAGGGGGCGGCCATCAGCATCGGCATCTGGTTCTTGTGGCAGATGTGGATCTGGCGGCAACACGAGAGACCATGAATTGACTCAGTCATCAGACGCACAATTGTATCTAGATCACTCACAGTGCAGGGCGGTTGGACCCACGGCTCGCCATCGATTTGCATCGGAAATCGTTTTCGCGTCCTTAAAGAGTGTGTGTTTGTGGTCAGTAATGAGGGCCACAGTATGGGTGCGATCAATACCTGATGACCACGGAGCTGCACTGTGCCAGCCGCCTGCCCGAGGCCCTCAGGCCGGCCTTCACCTGCCCGACGTGCATACAGTTCTCGACTCCAATCACTTCGATAAACTTGTCGCCGATGTCCTGGACAGCAGTGGTCAGGTCGATGCTGGCGAGACTGTTGCTGGAGTGCTCGCGGTCTCTCCGGTGTCGTCTTCGTTTGAGCAGTTTGTTTCTGTTCTTTTGGCTCGAATTCTCGCCCCATAAGTTAGAGCCGCCATAAATGGATGGGATGTTGAGGACAGCGATGCCCTGAAGTGTGGGCCCGTTCTTGAGGTCCAGTTGTGTGCCATCGCACTGATAATTAATGGCATTGTTTAATAATTAATGGATTACTCGACATATAAAAACAATTTATTTCACAACTAATATCGAATGATTTACGGCAAGGAGTGGACCTACCAGGATGTCCACGTCTTCGTGCAGGTTCTTGCAGGTGGCGAAGAACGTCTCGGATGTGGCGAACTCGAAGTACCACATTTTGTTTTTCATTCTGCTGCTGAACTTCTCGGGGTGTTTCTCCCTCTCCATGTGGAACTTGATTGCGATCGACGCGTCCTGAAAGTCAACCACAATTAGCCTGCAATTAGTCAATCGCTAATTTGAATAGCACTCAAGGGTTAAGTTGGAGCCAACTGGAGGGTCACTAACCAGGAGTGGTTTGAATACGATATGCGATGACTATTATAGATATAAATTGTTTTTAATCGACTGATCGAGAAATCAATTTAACGTAATTACAATGCAAATTATGTTTATTAATATTTTTGTTGTTTAAATATCGAAGCAATTGATGGCAAATAGCGCTCAAAGCCATTCATAAAATGTCATTTAATTGAGTTTTATTACTCTAATTGAGATAATTTGATATTTTATGAACGTTTACGAACAATATTCTGTCCGAATGGCATCAAACCATAAATTATAGCAACGTTTGGAATATTAGATAAAATTAATTGAATTAGATTTTTAATAAAGGGCTAAGAAGTGAGACCTAAGACAGAGGCCGAGTGAGTCGAGTGAGTCGGCGATCGATAACTCGAATCAATCGCTTTTCTATTCAAATAAAGTGAGCGATAAATAAGTTTTCGTTTCTCTCATTCAAGGATTGGTTAATAAGAATTGGCTTTCGTTGGCATCGAATCAAATGCGAGTCAAGAACGACATGAATGACAAGAATAAGTGCAATACTGACGACTCCAATGCTGAAGTAGTTGTTGAAGATGTTGCTGGGGATGGGGTCGCCCTTCTCGGTCTCGTTGTCGCCGGTGCTGATCTCGATCTTCCACCGGTCCATCATCACGACGGTCGACTGCTCCACCTTGCGCATGATCTTGTTCAGGCTCTGGTTGTCATAGCCGGGTCCCCACCGCAGACACCGGGCCAAGTCGTTGCCCGTCCCGAGTGGCAGGATTGCGATCGGAGGCAGTTTCGCGAAATTCATTTTGTCTGAAACAATAAATTAATGTCAGACACGACTCAGATTTATTATATATCGTATATCGCCTGACATTGATGTCAGTGAACACATGCGACCGACAAACCACTGACCGATTGTATCCAATATCCAGCCAACGGTTCCATCGCCACCACAACAAAGGACCCGGAAATTCGGCGCATCCTTGTAGAAGTGCAACCCCGGAGAGGGCCCTCCCTTCGAGATGTTGTACACTTGTCGGGGATTAAGTAAATATTGGAATTTCCTCAGAATTCTGTGCGAAGAATAGCCGGTGAATAAAGGTTTGAATGGCTAACGAGCGAAGACATGCCTCAGTCCTTGTCGTCCACCACTTTTGGGGTTAATTAGAACTAGCAATGGGTGCTGACTCGCCATCGGAGTGATCTGGAATGATATGGGGCTGACCTGGAATGGTGGGGACCACCACAGCCAAGACACACAGCCATCAGTTAGCGCTGATTATCACTGGTCCTTAGACTCACCCCTTGTTGAGTATTATCGCAAAACATATTGGAATCACTTCTGGACAGAGCCTTCTTCTGTCCCCTATCACTCGTCACACTTCTTTGTCTTTCCTGTTTGCCATCAAGAAAAACAAGCCAAATTAGCATGATGGCATGTTGGCATGGTAATTGGCCAACAAAGTGTTGCCTCAGTCTCTATTTAGATGACATGTCATGTCTTGTATAATCTAAAAAATATTCAAATGAATCGCTAATTTGTTCGCAACCAACATCCAAGATCAAATTCGAGCCATATCTGATGCCATCATTAATCAAACATTAATTTGATTTGAATCGAGCATGATTATCTGATATCAGTTTAGTTTTGAAACCAATTAATTATTAATCGATTTGAATTTAATCGTTAATGTTTAATGATTATTATACAAGGCAATTATTTAGATGGCGAACCTGAAGTTGTGCCATGAGTTGGGTACTTTAATTTATAAGATTATAGTTATTATGAATGTTTTAAGAATGCAAATGTAATTTCATAAACACTAATTTTAATAATTAATAGTTAAAATCTAGATTGACCAACAAAATTCACCATAAACATCCGCATAATTACTCATATATTATTCTATCAAGTTGCTAGATGATTTCTCTTGGTTTTAAACTTTTAAAGCAGAACAACAAGAAGGGTCATTCGGCAATTTGACCACCAGAAATATCAAGGGTCTGCGCGAACATTATTGGGCGCAAACTTAGTTATAAAACATGTTATGATTTATAACTAAGATTGGAAGGCAATAATCAAATGATAATTATATTGAGTGATCAATGATTGAGTCGATTGTCATCCGATGTAAGCCTCAAATATAGAGTGGAAATTAATTTTTGCAACTTATGTATGGCATTAATGCGATCGCTGAGAAGACCCGAGACCTGAGGGGTTAACCAAATTAGATGCTCTGATTCGGGCGGTAAACAATAGAATTTGTTTGACTCGAACCTAATTAAATTCAATTGGTCTGGTTTTAACGGTTTTGCTTGTTCATCTCTTTGGAGAGCCACAAATCTGTTGCCTGGATCTATTGGATATTAGATATCTGGTCAGTAATGGTGGCGTTGAGTGTGGGTTAGGGTGTAGTGCGGAATGTGTGGCACATTGTGTGCTCAACTCATATAAATTGTGCGACAATTTCACTCAATTCAGTCAATGCCAGCACTTATTGGCCAAAATATTAGGCTTTTCGATACTAAGTATAGGTTCGGTAATCTGTATTCCGTGTGAGCGTCGGCGGCGATACTTTCAGACACGAGTTTCAAGATAATAATTGAAAGAAATAGGTTTAGGCGTTGTTTGTAATCCAAACATTGGATTTAATTAAAAGCTGATCACATCGTTATACCAAAGCGAGGCCTCGGCTGTCAGTCTCTGACAAATTGGTGGCTCATATTGTGTGTGTCGCCGGTGACCGATGGGCTGACCAAAGATGGCCATAACGTTCTAAAATAACAGACAAATGACAAATTGGCCTCAATTCATAGTGCCTTAGTGCCTTGGCACATTGGCGCACAAGTTGGGCTGAGAAACGATCGGAACGAGGCTCACACTGAGCATCGCTGCCTTGGATGACACGAAGAGCGGTCTCAGTCTCAGTCGGTATGTGTCTCCATAGCAATGCCACCAATGGATGGATGGAATCAAATAAAGTGGACCTCATTTTTGGCTCGACTTATGGCGTGTCCTAATGGACACAGTTCCCACTTCTCACTTCTCACTTCTCAATGCATGCTAATGTTTTATGGATCGCTTATCGCCACAAACAGTGAGGAATGGCCGACAAGTAAAGGAACTGACAAACGGCCGCATATTTCATATGACTTTAATATTGGATTCAATAAAATAAATGTTTAATTCGGTTCCGATTGCTTTGACACCCTTTGAGAGGCAATCAGCGCACAGACAATGCCAGACAAAGCCGTCCAACCGATCCCAGCCATAGCCAACTGACGGCGACATACAAACCAGGAATAGTCGCGCGGCTCAGCTCTAATGCACTTCATCTCTATCTCTGTCTAAAGAGATTGAATAATATTGAAAATCCTAAAGGAATTTCAAATTCAATTGAATTTAGGCTTATAGAGCAAGTTGAACATGTTGAACTAGGTCGATGCCAGTAGCATCCCATTTATCTTGCCATATTTCAAATAATCTCAAATTCTCGAATCGATTCAACGAGTAATATAACTTCGATGTATTTTTGAACAGTTAATCGCAAACATATTGGAATCGACTCTCTCTTATGGCTTGGCTTTCAAGTCAGGCATGCGGAAAGACCTCAGTTCCAAGGGGCCTATTTTTTCTCTTGCGCATAGGAAACAATGTTATAAATTTTCCTGGTTCTAGGGGGGATTCAGGGGGATTTTCAAAATGACGTTAAAAATGACAATAAAATACCGGATTAAATCGTGGTTTAAAAAGGATTTAGCAACAATTAAGCTAAATTAGCGTTAAATTAACTAAATTAACACCGAAATAAGCCTATAATCGAAATACGGCTAAAATCTGACGTAATTAAGCTTAATTGAACTGGATTTAGCAGGAAAATGTCGGAACAAGAGTTAAAATCGATACAAAAGGGTAACGCTTTGTTATTTCGTGGACCCTGTCCACGGGGGGGGGGGTTCCGAATTTTCGCACTCAGAGGGGGTTTTGGAATTGGCCCATTTCGGCATGCATGCTTTCAAGTTATACACTCAATAATTAGAGACAATAATATAAGAATATTATCGATTAAATGAACAAAATATTTGATAATTGAATGTTTGGACCAATCATTTGGTTTAATTATCATTACTAATGTTATAAGTCAAGAATTGTTCGCTTCCCCAAACATAGAAAGTGATGCTAACAGAGAGAATGTAGTAAATTGAGCATGTTACTATCGCCACTATGGCCAGTAGATCAATATAGTGATACCCTGGTCACTACATTCTCAACGGTCACTACAGCTTCCTTTCGATGCTCATCAATGAAATGCATTTCCATTAGTTATAATCGAATAATAAATGTATTGATATAATGATGGTATCGACACAACATGAACAGTGCCAATGCAAGCCTCGTCAGATCATCTAGATCATATAATATGACGGTAAGCCATGGAGAATACTACTACCATTGAGAATGTAGTAGATTTATGGTTGCCCAGGTTATAAATGGCAATTGAAACTATTTTATAAATTCGATTTCATAGTTCTATTTAGCTTTCGTCTGATTTGCGTTTCGGAACTGATTCGACGATTGATTCCAAAGCGTATCGAATTTTTCTTATATACAAAGTTCATGACATTTATTTGCCATCGATTCCACGTCTGGTTCAATACAACCAACCGTTTCGTCATTTGTTTGATTTATTTTCTAATTCTTATTCTCCTCCACCGCTCGCTCGCGATTGCCTTGCCCTGCCTATCCTTGCCTCGCTCACATTCTGCGGCAACACATCTCCCAGATCCGCAATTTATATTAAATATTCTTTGAAACTGAACAAAAAATAACATCATTAACATTTCGCATAATAGGTCACCGAGGTATTGAACTTTGAGCAAAAATGTTGTTCGAGAAAATGACTGGCTCTTCCTCTGGCATTACTATCTCTATCTGCGAGGTAATCCAATTTATTCGTTTCTAGCTAATGCTATACACAATTCCGTTGACGACTAAGACTGGGATTGCTTTTAATGACACATTTATTTATCGAGTAAAACAGTACTAAATATTTCTTCCGCCAACGGCCAGTGTGTGCGGTGCCAGTGATCATGGTGATGGTGGTGGTGATCTGCCTGGCGCTGTGAGCAAGGTGATGACGCAATTAGTTGTGTCAGTGCCGCACATTTGGAGCCAATTATATAT
>JAQGBE010001313.1:0-11624 GCA_034698225.1 Scheloribates latipes | reverse complement strand
AACAATTTTTGACCAAATATTTCACTCAATCACAAGTATTGCCGAACTCAATAATCCAAGTAAATTTCGTCTCAATCATGGAACAATTTTAATTCGACCGCCAAGTTCTTTAATTTGGAAATATAATTTATGCACAAAACAAAACACGTGTTAATGACAACTAAACGATTGAATGCAAACTCAAAAGCGATGTCAACTGAATGACATGTAAACATGTTATCTGATCACTGGATTCCAATGCCAAATACTCTTGTCATTAGCTATTTATATGCATTCAGTTGCATAAAAGCCTTGATTCGACTAGAATTTCTCGTGACTTTGGCATTAAACTGATTTCATGCAAAAAATAGCACAATATTTTTCAATTATTCAATAATTGTATTGATTCAATTGAGGAATTATATCCTTGAGAGTAGCAAAACAAAGCAATTAATACTTGTTTGCAACATTTATTGTGCAATAATTGAAGTGCATATATAATTATTGCAATTAATTATAACTTAATTACATTGTCAAAAGCTAATTATAGATCTGTTTCGCGTGACTATAAGTTTCTGTTTTGTATTTATTCCAAGAATAACTTTATCTGGATGTTTTTGTCATTTCTGATTAACAATTAGGTTTAAATTTATTCCATAATGAACATCAAGTTTATATCAGTTTTAATCAAATCGCTCAATTCGAGCAAGATCATTGCCATAATCTCATACTTGCTTTGTGCTGGTGGATTGATATATCACCTAGCTGATTTGATCGGTCAATATATGGACGGACAGACTGTAGTTAATCTATCGATTGGCAGAAGACTTAACGACACCATTCCTGCACTCACTCTATGCTATCCGTTCGCACTGTCATTGGATCGTATGGTCAGTATTGACAATATGATCAATGATACGTTCGAATTGAACAAGTTGCTTCATGAAATATCGAAGAACAATCAATCTATAATAGAAAATGATAAATATTTCATTCAGTTGACGAAATTGAAACAATTTGTCGATGGCAATATTTCTCAAATTATCAAGAACAGATCAATTGAAGAACTATTCGACAATTTCACCATCATCAATTATCTTCAAGTAATGGTATTCAACGAATCAGAGCATTTCATTCATATCGAGCGCGAAGACACTGTTGAAAGTTTTGTTTTGTCAAAAAGTGGTCATATGTTGAAGTGTTTTACATACTTCAGTCATCTGGTGAAAAGATGGCGTATATTCAATAAGAGAGTTATCAAGATTGAAATTTTGATACCAATTCTCGGCGATTGGAATCCTTATGCCATCAGAATTACTGCCGACGACCCAAAAATCTATCGCTACATTCGCCCAACGCCTTACCCAATATGGCGCCTCAACTCTACCAAACCGAGTTCGTTACCCTAGATCTTAATACCATCACGAAATAGGATATTCGTATATAAATGCGATTTACTCTGTTAATTTCTACGATATATGCCAGTAGTAGAAGAGATTGACTGAAACAGGGGGATGGAAGAGTGATAAAAAACTACGGCAGTAGGGAAAGTGAAAAACAGGAAATTCTCTAATTAGGAAATGGGTTTTATGTCTGAGGCTACTGTCTGTGGCTAGTCTGTTAAAGACGGACAGACAGACAGTAGAGCCGTATCGCCCAAAAGCAGCACAACTTCTACACTGAAGAGAAAACCTCGTTCTCTGAGCACTTGTGTCACAGATGAAACAGAGGACACTTTCCGAGGCCGACATGTTTCTGCCGCAACAACCCGTCCGAACTGATATAGAGGTAATGAAAACCATTGTTGAGTCCATTCATTGTGTTCTGGAGATTAATCGCATCTCTTTTCACAGACGTTCGAGAGGTTGGCCAAGAATCTGCAGACTTGTTCCTCTACCAGGCCCGACAACATAGCACAGCATGGCTTACCTTTGCCTCTCCGAACAGGATTTAAGTGATTGCCAGCTGAACGCCAATTGAGACACAGGCATTTTGAAAATTAATTTTTCCACTACTCAAAGGTCTTAAAAGATTGGTGTTTAAGTGATGAACGGCTGTTCTGTTGGTTGTGATAGACTACACAATTAGTGATATTCTTAGCGCCTGTTCGCACAGCTATTCGTGTCCAGTGAGTTATAAGAATGAGGTTCGTGTAGCGGGCATATATCGGCTCAAAGAGATCAGGAGAGCCATCATTTTTGAGGTCATTGACCCAAAGCCAGATCAGTCGCGCAGAGCGAGCAATTTTGGTCTCTTTCAACAGAGAGTCAATAGTGACTATAGCAGACAAAGGGCCTTAAAATCTGCCACTCCCTTCTCTCTCTCGTCACTGCTCGCTCTAGTGCTTCAATTAGTGCCACAAACCGAACGATCGGCTCAATTTGTGTGTATGAGCAAATGGGTGAGCACTGTAGCAGCTAGTGCTTGATGTGCATGATGTGCATGATGTGCATGATGTGCATGATGTGCATGATGTGCATGATGTGCATGATGTGCATGATGTGCATGATGTGCGTGATGTGATTGATGTCACGGTAATGTGACACAGACAGAGACCAAGGCTGCAATCAGTAGCGTAAGTCATACAAAACTTGTTTTCTTGAATGCCGTCTCGTCGTCCCCCAATATATGCGCGCTCTGTCTGTCATTCCTCACTTTGCTTCTGTTTCAGTTTTCGTGTGTGTGTGTCGGTCTCTAACTTAAATAACCGATTAAGAAGCTAGGGTAATTTTTGTTGCAATTTCCAATTGGTATCAGTAATGGTATCAGCTAGATGAATATCAGCTATCGACTATTTTCTAGGTGTTAAAATAGTTTGATTGTTGTAGAATTGTCGAATCAGTCCAATTCTATTCTGGTCTAATTGAAGTGCTATTAAACATTTGATAATTTTTTTGTTTTGTTTGATCATTGAATGCAAGAATGTTATTGAAAGGCATTGCATATAAGACATTGTGAGACAATCTAACTTTTTGTCCATCACTTGCAGACCACTTATCATTATAGACGTAACGAACCCGTTCTTCGCAAATACGTTGCAACATTGCCAGCACATCATAAGAATCGCCGACTATTCTGTCAAAAGCCGAAAGACTAAAATCAACAAATCGGGAATTCTTAAGACATTGTTCATCAATAATTCAAATTTCAACGATTAATTCGACAGAAATTGTTAAAATACTAGAACACGGCTATAAGGTGCATGTCATATTCTGTCCCCCATTGGGCTTAGAGGAATAGATCGTAATTCGGCAGACAGATACTGAGTGAGAGCCGGCAGAAAAGAAATGTTAGTCTCTAATGACTCAATTTATACACAATGATTTCAAAACACTGTGTCACGACACTGCACTTTAAACTCATCAAATCTCTTACACAACCGGACGAACACATTACAAACAATGAGCAATGCACTCACATCTCCGCTGTTAATTTCTGAGACGAAACTGCTTTGTCCTCTCCCCTCACAATCACCGTAAGCTGTAATACAAGTCTCTGGTTCACCTGTATTGTTCACCTGTCCCTAATTCGTTCCCCATTCCCCCTCCGTAATCAGACCCCTTTTTTAGTCCGCAATACTTTCATACACTACTCATGTTAGTAGTTGTAATATAGATATACACACAACCATTTACAAACCGTAAACAATAGGTTTTTTTAAATTAAATTTTAATCGAAGATTTTAAAATTCAAATTGCACTTGTATTATTTTCGTCTATCTCCTTCACATGCACCACTAATCTGGCTATAAAAGAAAACAACTCGCTCTTTGAACTAGCTTTTTTGATGAGGTGATCAAATATCTCTTCGGAAGTTCGGTTGAAACGATTGCCGTATATGTCAAATGCTTTGTTGAGCAATTGCAAAATCCTTAATCTTGCATACGCAGTTACTCTAAAACCGTCTTCAGTGACTTTGAATTGCTCTGCTATCAGTCCCCACTCGCATACATCAAAAGGTTGGAATAATTTGTTGAGAAGAATTTTTTCTTTGCATCCAAAATGGCTTTTATCGCTCGAAAGTTCCGCACCGATCATTCCTGCAATTTGTTCCAGATATGAACAACGAATTTTGAAATCTATTAATCGATGAAAATAATTATTGTTTAAAAATTTCAAAAAACAATGGTCATTTTCAACAATAAAAATCTCAGTTTTGAAAATATACTCGGTAAAACAATCCTACGAATGTGACAGCTTGACTGTCTGGTACGGGCAAAACAATTTCGGTCTAGTAGATGCCCATTTGGACACTGAATAATTGTGTCAAAACAAATTGCACACTTAAAGAGCTTTAATAAGTTAGGAGCTTCAAAAAGCTCGAAAAACTTGGTGTGAGTTGGGTCGGATGGTTCTCGTGTCGGATCACAGGCTTCTACAAATTGACCGAGGTTCTGTCCACAGGTTTGGTTATTGGTTGTGGTACCTGCCATCAGATCTGGCTTCTGACCGAGCCCTCGGTATAGAAAATGGTGATCGACAGCCTTTTTATAGTTGAAATGTAGTTTATGTTCTTGACTTAATGAAAGTTAGCTACTATTTAACCCAGAACTTTTTCCTCTATTACATCTCAAACCTGTAATTTAATTGCTATAACGAAAGCAGTGATGAGAAGGTTATGTTGTTTGCCATCTCAGCAATAAACACATAGAGACACGAATTTAATCACAAGCGTAAGATATCGAAGATTGAAGGGTCATAGCAGGTGGTCATACCGAATTTGCACGAGTAGTGTTGGACGCCATCGGTACGTTAGAGCTGATATGGCACTCGGGCAAGACGTCTGTTGAGCTACCGGTTTCTGTCTGAGAGCCAGAGCTCGTCCGCCAATTCACACTGACCACCGAACAGACTGTTGATTTCACACACAAACAGTTAGTCATTACGATTGACCTGATTGTGTCGACTGAGTGTCACTCCGAACGACTTGTTATCCGTACGGTAGTTAGCGAAAATGGAAATGCCCAAATTGGGCTAAGTCTCTTGCGACACATAACCCTGGTGAAGCGCATCGATCATCTTTTCATAGCGGTCTCGATTAGTGATCTCTAGTCCCGATTTAACAGGTCAGAGCGATACTTATCACTCATATAATTAACGACACAATCGGAGTGACGATAATTCACTTGAATGGCATCGAATCCATCAGAATTCAGGTGATTACTGATCAAGCAGTTGCCCGTCGATTGACTTATTGCTTCTTCAGGTGAACGATAAGAACTATGAAAACATTGGCCACTATTTCGACGACGTTTCTGACTTCATTTATGACGTGGACAACATTGGCGGAAAAAATCTCATCCGTAAATTGTCTTGTCGTTGGTCTCATTAGTCTTTGGCTTATGGTTTGATCCTTTCCTTGATAAACTGTATGGCTGGCATTTGTCGATCGCCCGCTTTTGTTCTCGGTATCGATATTTTGTTCATTTCATTCAATTGTGTTAACTAACCATTGAGTGATCCAAACGACAGCGTATCTGATGAAATACTTGCGGAGGTCCCTCGAAAATTCCTACAATTTGCTGCATGAAAAGGGGCCGATTGTTTTGCCGAACGGCTCATTCTTCCATCAGCTTATATCCGTGCCATTTCACATGCCGTTCGGTAATAGCCGTCTGTAGACTAGAGACATGTATTGCAACTCATAAGTGAAGTTCAGTTTCTCTGACAATGTCTTTATGTAATAGAATTCGAATCCGACGGTGAGTTTAAAAATACTAATACAGTTAAATCGGGATAAATGGACACTGTGTAATTGCATAATTGGCTATTTGAACAGTAATTTGCTGGACCAAATTCGGGTGCAATGTTATCCTATGGAATCTAAATGCACATTGGCTATTTGCAATTGCACATAAATTTCCTGAATCAACCCATTGGAGTAATGTTATTTTAAATGCACAATTTAAAATTTTTGCTGAAAAGTTACCAAATTAGTCTATTTTGATATCACTTGGCTATTATTCTTACCGAAAATTTAACAAAATAATTAAAGAACTTGATAAATTGTATTATAAACTCAAATTCAAAGGTTTTAATCACATATTGTAAGTGGTTCATGCTGAATTATCAAGCAAATGCTTAAAATTATGAGATTTTGTTTTGAGAATGATTCAATAATTGCACAAGTTATAAATAGACAAGCGTCTCATACCGGTCCAGATGTTGTCCATTTATCCCGATCTAACTGTATCAAAATTGAATTAATAAAGTATTATCAAAACGAAATCAAAAACGAGTTATTGAAATACATATCAATAAGTAATTAATGTATTACTTTTCACGATATATAGCAGGGAGATGTGCAGATTATCATCCACGATATTCGAACGCCAGTTAATTTGCTCTCTTCTATTTTTTATAGGTACCATAATGAGTGGTCAGTTCTAAAGTTCTTGGCCAATTTACTCGTCCATTCTAATTGAGATAATACCTTGTGTATGTAATTTACACATTTGAATGATAATTATGTACATTGATGCAATGTTCTGTGAAATGTTGAGAACTTTCAACGCTCAGACCACAGAGTTTGCATCGAATACGATCGGACCCCGCGATAAGAGAATGTTCGGTGCTGACAAAATAATCTGCTCATATCGGGGTTGACTTAAACCGGGGTCAGCTGTTTAGCCATATAAAATGCCTCAATTAATTGATTCATTCCCTTGAATTTAATTCTTTGTCTATTAATCAACGTATTTGAAGTAATTAGTCAATCTAAATACATTTTATAAGTACAGGCTAAATGTAAAGACTATTCTCCACAATAGATGGCTACTTGGCCTACGGTAATTTGTTTAACTATTTTGAATAGATTATAAACAGCCATAATTTTCATAATGAATTGATATAAACAAAATATTTGGCTAACAAATTGCCTAATTCTGATGACTACTTACTCATTTCTGTTATTCAAATCATTTTAAATGTCAAAATTGTCGATTCTGGGCATTTTGTTTTCAATATTCAAATTTTATCAATTTATCGCCAAATTCTGATCATATTCATGTGACAATAGGTCAAATGTAAAGAAATTTCAACCATTAAGAGAATCATTATTCAGTGAGTACACTGTAGAGAGCTATTGTTTCGACGAATAAATCCTACTATCATTGGCAGTTTCCACCTATTTCGGGGAAAAAGAGCAGTTGATGCTTGAAAAGCCTCGACTTATACCGGGGTTTCGCCTAAATCGGGTTCACCTATTCCGGGGTGACAATACATTATGAGTCCATAGGAGCGGCCGGTGCTGAAAAATCGTCTACCTTTTTGCGGGTTTGGCTTATATCCGAGTGTCTTATCGCGGGGTCGGATTGTATCTGTATTAAAAAGATAAAAATTTATCAGTAAATAAGAGAATCAAAGCATTCTGAAGCAACTGAAGGCACAGAAGCTGTATATGGAAGAATGCCAATCGATGATCTATTTAGCCACTCGAAACTATGCAATACACTCACTCTATCTCTGTAGTTGAGATGAGCAAACACAATTATGCCAAGAAATATGAAATCCTAGTGAATATAACTTACACAATCCTTGTTCAACTTTCTCACAAGTGATGGCTCGTTCCGTAGATGATTCAATAATTGATACTTGAATTGGTCTTCTAGTTGAAGACGTCCACGACCAATCCCTCGCATGTCACTCGCTCGTACAATCGAGAGGTGTCCGTACAAAGCGGATACGGTGTGTTGCTCCCCAGTTAAAACACCATGCAACGGTCAAGTGTTCGCCGGCAACGGTACAATGTTCACCATCAAGACTGATCGTGGTATTTCTGCGTGGAATTATTCCGAGTTTGAAAACGAAAAAGAGGTTATTGTGGCGCCGTATGACTCATTCAAAATAACTAATCTTGTAGATAGGAATGAGAACAAAATCTACCTCGATGTTGAAATAGAAAGTTACCATTCCGGTTTAAATTACCGCGAAGCAGGGCTGTCATTTCAGGGTATCAGGGATTCCAACTCAGAGGGATTTAGGCTGATCCCTTCACTGGACATCCCTGGATAAATATTAAGATACATTTACATGTAATTTGTAATTATGATAAATGACGTGAATCTACTTAAAACATCTGTTTTATCATAAGATTTATCGTTTTATATGTTGATATCATATTTCGTCACGTATTCATAAATTAAGTTATTTAGAAAGCTTTGCAAAAGCATACACAATATGACATAATTGTTGACAATGTGTTGATTAAACAATAGAATTAAATTCTAATACATATTCTAATACATGTATATATTTAACAATCGATTTGTGTATTTATTATTTAAATGAAATACTTTAAAAGAAATTCATTTCTCTCTGAGTGTGTCTGTGTGTCCGCAATAATAGTTAGGTAACAAAAGTTTGAAAATTTCTAACTCCTATCTTTAGGGTTATGTATTGTTGATTTTCAAATGTTTGACTTTGAAAATAGACTATTATTAAGAAATACGATTGATGCTTGAAATTTTCAAACTTTCAAACAATAATAACGGGTTCTACTAACGGGTTCGCAGTGTGAACTTCGCACTTTCTACCTAACGGGCCACGGGCTTAACGGACAAAATTATAATGACGGACTCTCCTAAACGGGCCTGCCTGAATTATCAGTGCTGCGTGAAAAATTCAAACAAATAACGGGTTTTCCTCAACGGTCAGGCCTAGTTTTAATCAAATGTAATCATTTGTTTCTATTATTTGGCAGCAATATGAATTGTCTACAATAGAGCTAGTTGCAAAGTAGAACTTTGAATATTTCAGAATCGCAATAGTATTAAATAACTAAGACCAGAGCCTTCATTGACCATAGAGGAGTGTAGCTTCATGAATAATCATTTGCAAACACCTAATTAGCGTTGGGCAATTGAACGGTTTTGAATTTGGCTTTTATGAATAAGGTCATTAGTTTTTAGATAACTTTGGATAGAATTCTGATTGGTGCCTGGAGCGAAATTGTTCTAATTAACCGGTGTATGATGAAATAAGGGCTTTAATCGAATTGTTATAATTTCAAAATTTCTAAGATATATTATGTTTGTATTGCATTTGAAGTCGATATCGCATTCAATTTAAAATGAAATGAAACTAATGTTGTGAATCTGATGAGCATTCAGTCCACGAGAACCTTCAGGAGAGTCATAAAAAATAATTATTAAATTTGGTTTATAATCTGAAACTTTTCCCGAAATTCATTACATATTTCGTTCTCACTTTTGGTTGTAGTTGTGATATAAAGAAACCTATAATGTAAGTGTGTTTCATGTTTTATATTTGGTCTTAAACTAAGGCTTGATTCGGAATTAGATCCCGTATTGAATAATCCAAACCTTGCGCTAACAATACACGAGTTTAAGACAGGTTCAATTTAGTCTCACCCAAGTATCAGTCAGATAAGGCCATTGTAGTTCTGGTTAATTTTCAGAACTCCATTTGCATTTACCTGCCTTTCGATGACTCAAATTTTCTTTGCATACAATTCAAGAGATAAATGTCAATAAAAACACATTAAACAATATTCGCGCTTCAAATTGATACCATTCTCATCTACGACAAGTATATTGTTAGCGCACCTGGTGGCTTTTCAAAACAGTACTAATTGGTGAATCAAGCCTTATATTAAATTTTATTTATTTCTAGACTAATTTTAATAACTCTCTGAGCGTCTCACCGAATAGGGTATATATAATTTTACTTTTATTACCCTCTCTTCGCGAAAATACAATCCCGGGAAGTATCATGGAATCCGATATAATTCACCCCGCTGCTAGTGTAGGGGAATTGTACTCCCTACACTAGCCTCTCAATGTACCCTTTGAAGGCCTGGCCCATTAAAAGTCTAAAATTCAGTGTTTGATAGGCTCATCATCTGCCTTTGTTTTAAGAGTGGATGATATTGGCATGTTAACACAGGTTTATTTTACAGAAGAGAATATATTCTTCCTAAATAACTTGACTCAAGAACCTTTTCTCATCATTATGTCAATCCCCGATACAAATCTTCACATTTTTATAGACATTGAATCTCAGTGAAAATCTTCGGGTACTGGTCACTAATTGGCCACCAAACTGCACCCGTTTGATCAATTTTTCCAAATCTTGATATCCGTTGGTCTGAATATCGAAGCTAAATATTGCAACTCAAAAATATTAATATACTCGTGTCTATATAGTCTATACTAAAAACTTTCCAAATACACCAATAGCTAAACCGATGGGTCCTATATTTTTGTAAATTGTGCATGGACATCTCTCACATTTTAATATGCCCTCCCGGCTTGACCTGATGGCTAATAAAGTGTAGAAAAAAACAAATGCCTTCTTAATCTACAGTGTGTCCCAGTTTCGAGTCTTTTTCAACGAGAGAGCGTTCTGTTAGAGTGACGCTTCAGCGTCTGCTTTCTCTATCACTTGTCATTCAACACTACCTCTACTCTACTGCCATCTTATCGGAAAAACGAATCATTGGCACACTCTGTATATGACAATCTCTCTGCAAGAATAACATGAGTCAGCTCTCAAACTTAATTATGAAAGGGCCCAAATGTTAGTCATTCAGAAGTATAATTGATTTGATTTTCAATTAGGATCTACAGTTCGATGAAAATATTCATTCATCGCATTCTAATTCACAATTCGAACTATTTGCATTAGAAATCACTTAAATAATTGAAGTTAATCAAGTTATCGATTTTAATGATCAAATTCAATATAAAATTGATACTAATACTAATGTAAGTTATGTTGATTGCAAAGCAATAACCAAAACAACGCTTCCGCTATTTATGCGCTCATTCAGACTCTTCAATGGCCATTCACCTACACTCCAAATATATTGAACGGATTTTAATGCATGAAACAATGAATTGGTACTGTCTACTCTCTGTAAATGAGCTCCCTATAATTGCTCAATTTGCTATTTGCAACAGAAATCTCAAAACCAAAATTGGGACCAATGTTATCCTATGGAAGCTTAATACACACTGGCTATTTGCAATTGCACACAAATTTCCCCGAACCAACTCATTGAAGTAATGTTATTTTAAATGCACACTGCCAAAATTTTTGCAGAAATGTTAGAAAACTTTATTAAATCGATATCAATCCTACCTAAAATTCAACTTAATAATTAAAACATTGTTAAATCTTATAAGAAAAGCAAGTCTTAAAGATTTAATTCCATATTATATGATAATTGCAATTATAGGCAAATAAATGCTTGAATTTAGAGTTTTGTCTGAAGAATGACTCTATAAATGCACATTTTTAAATGCATCATGCAAATTTTTGGTCCCAAACGTGATCATTTATAAAGAGTAGACAGTATCATCTACATAATTTATTGATTTATTCATCTAATAACAAGCACAATTTGAGATTTGCGTATCGTTACGCTATATATATACCACCTGTTTCTATGCAGCTATTTAAAATTCGTTTAACAAATATATTAGTCTATAATTTTTTTCTCTCTATCAAATATAGGTGGAAACTATATTCAATTCTGATTGTAGTGATTATCACCGAATGCATTGTTCATCGCGTCGCCGGAAAAGCAGCTGAAGAGTGTCGTGAAGACGAAAATGTGAGAGATTGTCTGTATGCTTGTCAGAAGGCAAGGTCATGTAGTTATCCAATGAGCCAACAGTGTTA
>JAQGBE010001312.1:0-11625 GCA_034698225.1 Scheloribates latipes | reverse complement strand
TTGCCTTGATACCTTCTAGAGTATCAGTTAACTAGGATATAGATGCTCTGGAATTGGCAGATATTGGGACCAGAATTTTCTAACTCATCTGCCAAGGACAGTCGACAGTGTGTTAGGATTGGGTGCGCCCGGAAATCATGAGCAAGGATAAAAAAGAAAAGTGATTTATTATAATCGCTTTATATGCGGTTTAATTAGTGATAATCAATTAAATAGTTATGTGTTATCTCGTGTTTTGTTTTTTTTTTGAATTCGTTCACTCGATTGAAACGTTATGGCACTTTCACAATCACCTATCACAATCACCTATCACAGTCACCTAAATTTAGCTAGTTGTGACTAATTAAAATTAGCAGATGTCGTGATTACCTAGCCTATAATGGATTCAAGCTGAGTTGGCTCTATTTTGAGATGACGATCTTGGTCACAAATTGATCTATTGAATGAGGCCAGATTGAATCTTGCTCATTGTTCGCCACCAGTTTGTGCTCGCTATTGATTGAATAACTAATGAATGCAAAGCGTGTCCACACATATCAGTTCACTAGAGATACTGTCGTCTGTGTTAACGGCTTTTCGACACAAAAGCGGACACAAAAAATGTTTTGTCTCTTATGGAGAGTTCGGGTATTGAGTTGGAAATCCGTGAAAGCATTTTCCGACGATATGGTTGACGTCCGAACCCATACAAAAAGGCAAACATATTATATGAGATCTCGTTTTGCGTATAGTTTTATCGTCTATTTTATTGAATTCACTTATCATTAGTCACGGAATGGAAGAGAATATTAGTAAATATTTGTCCACAAATTATTGGACTCAATATTGGAGAATAGGGTTTCGTATATTTGGCCGCACATTCCTGGCCTTTGCACTTATCACCAGATGATCTTGATATCGTCGACGGCTAGATTACTTCCTTCTCGTAGCGTAACTAGCAATTTAGCCAAGTTAAATGTGTTGCCTCACTATTGACAAGTGCAAATTAAATGACAAAGTAATACCATTTGCATTGCGCTTATGTCTATCAATATTGCCGAATGCTCTTAACAAGATTAACTAACTGGATAACTAGACCTAAATGGCATTGATTGGCTCATACTTAGTATCAATTTTGCATGAGCATACACACAATTAAATTAGTGGCTCGAGTATTGATGGCAGGAGTCGGTAGAGCCGAGTCACGTGCGGACCATATCTAATGACGCCTTTTATGCTATCACGTAATGCATTACAAATGCGAACGGACAGGCAAAAAATCAACTTGGTCATGTCCAGATGTGGTGCTGCTGTGCGTTGGCCACGTCTCTGTCTAGCAGTGGACTAGCTAGATTAGTTTTGCCGCCATCAACACAATGATTGATCAGGTATTCCGACAGCACAACTGATTCCGAGAGCGAGTAGTCTACGACAAACCGAGGCATTACTCAAACCGTCGGTTCGGCTTTTTGTCTGATCCTATGGACCGCCAAAAAATCAATTATAATCGGTTGTGATGATAGCCAAGGTGTTAGCCCAGGGTTAGCCCAGTGCTGATCACATGGTTAGGCGCCAACACATCAATTTAGTGGAGCCGAGTAGTGTTGACAACGGAGTCCATCAATTAATAGATAGGATATAGCACTACTGACAAGTTGATCCCATGCAAAACACTACCATGCTCACTGATCGCCCGACTGATCGGTCTGGCGTCGGCTCATTTATCAAACCACCAAAAAATCGCTAACAAATCAAACAAAACTCAAACGAAAACATAAATTCTTGATTGAAGTTTAAGTTTATTTTCCTTTTCTTTTATCACTACTTTTGATTACACTGTCTCTCATCGCATCTCATCCGAGATGTAAATCTCGGGTACGACACAAACACAACACTCCCACACATCGCTCAGCCGAGCGCTCAATACGTTCCACTCGTTTGGAGACAATGTATAAATCATATTCACAGAAAATGATTCAAACATCCGAACTATTGGTTACAATATTTTTTGTTTTTATCGGAGCCAAACAATTCTCTTACATAAATGGCACATAAATGTAATCACAAAATGCAATCTTATCAGCTGTGTTGGTGATAGCCAGCTAGGTCAACTAATCTAGCTAGGTCAACTCACTGCAAATGCAATTAGTCTAATAGCGAAATGAGTTGCAAAATAAATCTAATTAAATCAGTCAACAAATCGCCGGCTGTTATATCAATGTCTAGGATCTGGTTGTCTGGTTGTGCAAACAGACAAGGTCAATTGGAAACCGACAATAATATCGGTGTCCGATTCGAGCCGAACAAATTCATTAAATTGCTATTTCACTATCCAGTATCGCGGCTGACGTCCGCAGAATATATATTCGACTCCACTTCGAAGTCATCAAAACTTTTTGTGACCACTCTTTGGTCCAGTAATGAACAATATTATCATTAAATACAAACATCTTCTGCGCTAAACATCTTATCGGATGAATCGGATCTGTCATTAAGACCTGAGACTCGGAGACAAACGAATGGCAATAAAAATAATGATATTTTGTTTTCTGCAGAAATAGACAAAAGCTTTGCCTAAATATAACTCAATATCTAATTCATATGTGAATTATATTCCGTATTCCGAGTGCTTATAAGTTTTGGCTGTCATTCAATCAATTCTTGCAACTATAACAACAAGCCGTTCAATCAGGTCAGCACTTGGCGTAATGACCATGATAGTGCCACTAATGGCCTGAGACTGATCAGCTGGATCAGTGAGCCGGGATTGAGTTTGATTAATTGCGCAAATTGACTGATATAATGACAAACTTGTGAGCCGTTGGCTGATCGCCAATTAAAAACAATACTATGTAAGTGATTGGCAATAGTTTGCAACAAGGCTAATTAATAACAAGGTCGCCGTTATCGAGCCTGAACACATCGATACTGACGATAAACTTTATGGTAATATAGACCAGGGATGTCGAACAGCCTCAGCCAAACAGCCCTACCTATCGGTTGTGGTCATCCCCGGCACTTGTCGTTAATAGAAGTGGTCAATAAAGTCTGATATAATTTGTCATTTGTTAGGTTAAAAGTGGTTATAAAAGCATTTTTCATCTTCACCGCAAAATTTTTATGACATTTTCAGTGCACAATAGTGTTTATCAATCACTTGAGTTTCCAGAATTTCCAAATGAAAGTCGTTAAACAAGGAGAAAGTGTCTGACATTTTATATCATTGTTTTTATAACCTCGATATTACGACCGGCCGACCGGTCCACTAATTTATTCCCAATGTGGTGTGCGCTTGGTCTAAATGCCAGCATTTAAATGCAATGATAAATTGTGTCCTCTAAGGTAATTTAGTAGAGGATATGGCGGGTAATTGGCCACAAAACTGGGCCCTAATATCCAATGTCTTTACATTACGAGTCTCTTAGGACTTGTATTTCATAAATGCCACAAACATTTGGCTTTCGTCTCATTGCCGGCCATTAAAAGTGATTTTTTATTTGGTAAGTCCTTTCGGAGTTACCAGAAATCTATTCGGCAGTTTATGTCCCGGATTATACTGATTCTGCTGTATTTGTTAGGAACGCATAGTACATATCCTGACTCAGACATAGAACACATTATCGTTATTATTGTTAGACATCATTCAACTTAAATAATACTACAAATTAGCGAATTTGACATTTTTTTGTGAAATCAATTTTTCGAGTTTCGCAGAAAACACACAACGATTTATACCGAGCTAATTGAGCTTGGCAAGTCATTTGCCAGGGCATAAGAAGGCAGCTAATACCCTATGCCAAACATTATTTGCCAAGATTATATTACCATAAATTGTTTTTTAGTGATGTTGTGTCATAAGTTATAAAGAGTTTCGTATAATATTAATATAGCTATTAATATATACATCATTATCTTGGGTGTGCATAATCCAGGCAACTCTGATGCCAGACACGACTGGCTGTTATGTCCCCGAAAGGAACACATTGTTATTCAAACAGTAATTTGTGTAAAAAATACAGTTATTTATTGAAATATTCATATTTTGAATAATTCCGAGAATTCGTTTTGAGAAAAACTTCTTCCAAGGGATTACCGATTCCAAGAAGAATGCAATTTAATGCCGTGATGAACATATAAGCATTAGAACCATGATTATGCGAATGAATTGTAGTCTACAAAACAAAATTCATGTATGAAAATGACAAATTCCATGACAATTAATTATGTTTAGTTCAAATTAGTTTGTCGTGTATTGCACGCAAAGACGAATTCCAGTGATTCTATTATTTATCAATGAATTAGCAAGACTTTTGAATTTATTAATGCAATTGTCTGTCGAGTGTATAGTCAGTAAAAATAGTCTAAATTAAGTCGTTTTCGAATTTAGTGCACTTTTTATGGACAATAAAACGGTTATAAAAAAGCGCTATTTATTTGCATTACAAAAGCAGATTAAAGCAATTTAATCAAGATGAATTGCTCGCCAATTTTTATATCCAATTATGGCATCAATTGTGAGCTAGGTGAGCACTGTCAGGAAGTAGATTGGCGTGTGTGGGCTTGGACATATTGGCGCAATAAATGGGACGACAATTAAATTATTAATTATTCCAATGACATTAGGGACCATCAATCTAATTGTCGCAATAGCGTCATCATCATTATTTATGGATAAAGTGCTGGATAATTCAGTTTGTATTTTGACTTTCACTTCCATTTACCGTAAAATTCCAAATATAAGGCCATTATTTTATACACGAAATGTGTGGTTAATATTATGAGCAATACTCTCAATAAGAGAGGGCTTGTAAATTGGATCGTATTCTAGGAATTTTACAGTAATGCAATTTATTTGATCTTGGAATTTGATAAAGAATATTTGATTTCGAGTCAGGAAATTATATTCCCGACTATTCTCTTACCGGTTATTACCCGATTGGAAACAGTCATAAGAGTCGTTACAAATGTAATCGTTTAATGGCTCGAAATTATAGTTTTCAAATCTCGTATCGACACTAACATTGTGTCAAGCTCACTCAACTAATTGCAAATTAAATTAATCGATCAATTAATGCTGAGATAGGAGCGTGCATACTTGATGATCTGGTATGTCTAATTTAGTCTGTCCAAGTTAATTAACTTTGTCGTGGATGATAATTTCTGTCTAATATAATCTTCATATGACTCGATTAAATAAATTAATCTATCTTCACATGCCATATATACCTAGCAAAAATAAGACTACCTACAACGAGATAGCAAGAAAAATCAACTTGATGGTTATATATTTCCATAATGGACCAACGAGATTTAAACTCTAAGGATAACAATATTAATCTAGAATATTCTAAAGATAAATATTCTAGAATATTCTGGCCCTGATATTCCTGTTCGACTCCTTGGAGTGCTCACTATTCATGCATCACATATTGAGCACAAATTCCCCGATGAAATGATCGATAAAAAGCGTCTTATAGCTCAATAATTAATGCTAAATCCTGATGTTGGCATAACTGGTTAACTTGCGATTGGCTTTCGATGGCTGGGAATTAATTACAAGCTTGATTAAAAGCAGTTCGCTCGATAGTAATTGGGTAAATAAACAAGCAAACAGTTGTTTATTGTGGTGGTAATCGAAAAGTTCAGAGTTTGTGACACAAACACTGGCAGTCATTCGGTGCGGATTGAGTGAGTATCGGATACTTTTGTCCAAAAAGAATGAAAGAATATTCTGTTCGACAGAAATGCCGAACGAAATGTTTGTATTCAATGCATTACTGATACGGAACTGAATTTCGTTAATAATTTATAAGACATTTTACGGCTTTCATATCGACTGACAGACAAACGCGTCGGACAAATGTTATCAGCTTTTCGTGTCTATAATACAGAGATTTCTAAAGTGTTGTGATTTTAAAATTGAGATCAGATCTCAAGCAATGGTAGGCCGAGTGAAGCCGACAGACGTCTGGCATATGCCGTATCGCTCGGTAATTGTCAAACATTGGTCGACACTAACTATTCGTGCACTAATCAGACGCACGAAGACCTTGACAACTGAACAATCGTTGAAAATGTAGAGAATGTGTGGCAAAAAAAGTTAGTATAGAAATGGCTTTTTCGTAAATAATTTAATGAAATCGTTAAATGAAGTGAAAACTAGTGATTGTGTGAACACAAATACAAATACAAACGAAATTTTATCGCACTTTTTCCACGTTTAGCTGAATTATTGATCACTTTTAAGCAATAAATTTATTATAAAAAATCACACGTTTTTAAAAAAGCCTTTACTTTTCTTTTCGGTGACATATCATTCGTGAAACGACTCTTGTCTTGAGTGCTCAATAAATATTTACCCGAATATATTCGTGACAGTGATTCCAAAGACATGGCTATACTATTACCACGATTTTTATGTACATTATTACACATTACGGTCTGCGAAATTCACCATGTTTTGTTGCTAGAACAGTGAATGTTCAACGAACCTTGTTTAAAATTCTGCTATTTTAGGCCAAGATAATTATGCTCAGATGAATGATGCTTGATGCAATTGAGTCTGTGACAAAGGAGCAGGACAGCTGTTTGTGCTTGGACCACAATGGGCAACAATGAGGCCGTTGAGGCGAATCGATGAATGATCCGGTCTATTGTCCAATCGTTTTCGCCTTCTTTTGTGTTAATCTTTTATTAATCATCGTTTAAGTCAATAACACATTAGAGATATGACTGGAAATGCGAATCAGTTGTGACAAAGACTCTGTGCGTGAAGTGTTGTGGCCATCACTGGTGGTGTCGGGTGTTGTGGCTGTGCTGTTGTGGGCACACCACGAGTGACAAGTGATGGCCGGAGTGGAGTGCAGGCGAAGGCGGAACTGCTTCTCGTCAGTCGGTCTGACATTTCTGTCTCAGACGTCACACTCGAGAAATACAGACATTATATAATCAACTAAAAGTGTTTAAGAGTAAAATCGGGCGAAAGAATGAGCTTAAATGGATTAGGAGTGAGCACAAACTGATTTTATATTAGGTTTAAATGTTAAATAAGCAATTCGGGGCTCAATCGACATAAGCGCCAGATTTTACTGCACTTGCATTGCATTGGATTCCAGTGAAGGCTAACTATAGAATATTCTCAACCCTTGAACGGTCTCTCTCTCTCTCTCTCTCTCTCTCTCTCTCTCTCTCTCTCTCTCTCTCTCTCTCGCCGTCTGTTCTCCACTTCTATTACAATTGAGCTTAACTTTCATAGCAATCAGTAAACACAAGATTAGTCGCGAATTGTATCCAACACTAGAACACCAGTACTATCGGTCTGTGCGGCCATTAAGTGTGCGATAAGTGTTTAGTCCGAAACGAGTTCGGAACTCAACTCCGATTTTGAGCACTGATTCTCTAAACAAATTGGGAATTCATTCTGATCTTGTCTATTATGGCACATATTTTGCCAGATCGCTAACCCGACCACTCAATTGTAAAATAGATCGCTTCATAGCGACCAAACAATAGATTGGTTCTCATTATTAAACTCAAATGTAATTACATTTCCAAATGACTTACTTCTTAATATTACGATTTCGACGCCTGGTTTAACAATAATTGACGAATGGATAAGTGATGAAACCGAATATCACCATGATAATCATATAATTTCAGTTCTTGAGAGCTAGAATCTTGATGATCATACCACTGACAGCAGAGTTAACTCGATAAGTCAAGCAAAACAAATAGATCTAGCAAGTCTATTGCCGATCAATTCCAACAATTTGGCCCAGAAATGAAAATTTCTGTAGAGAATAGAATGATTCCATTGAGAGACGATCTTGGTGAATTGACTGACTCGCTTATTCTAATATAGATTACATTTCATGCGGTATTAGCCATTGAATTGACGGTCTATTAGTCTCGAAGTTATAGGACTTTTCGATGACTTTAAATGACAACCGAATTCATCGTCTGTCAGATGGGCTCACAATTGATAGCAGAATCCGATTCTTCGAAGACTTCTCTTATGAGAACTGAATTTTAAAGCAGTTTTGATTTAAATGGAAATACTTTTCTGTGGCTTCGAAATTGTCGATCGCTTTCTCGAGTGGATAACACCCTCTCGTCTGAGACCACATATGACTGACTTTTGCCGCAAATTATAGCCACAAATGACTCGCCTTTTGACTGAAAATAGGGTGAAATTAAATGTTTTGCCAATTCTTATGAATAAAATATTTTAGTATAATATTAAAATCGACAAAATATTAGATAACGAATACAATAATCAATTCGATGGACGAAACGGACAAAAAAGAAATTTTTAATTAAATCCAGAAATTCATTGCAAGTGAGTGATTGAAAATGAAAGTGGAATTCTGTCGATTCGATTCGCGCGGATCCGTGTAATCCTGATAATTGAACAAATATTAATAACGAATTCTGCGAACGATAAATATTCACCGGAAATTGTGTTTTGAGATCTCAACAAAAAGAAAATTTGAATATTTCGAGTCTATATTTGAATAATGCTCTAGCATTTTGAGCAATAAACTAGCTCAATCGTCAGTCAGGCACGAACAGCAACCAGGCAAAGGAATTTATTAGCATTTGAAGCGTCTGATTGAGCTCTTGCTTGATTTATTTGGCGCTCAATTCAAATTCGGTATAATTTAAATAAACATATTCAACGAGAAATTGATCGGAAGCGCCATTTGTTGCCACACAGATTAGCATATATTGACCTAGATAGTGATAGTGCTGCTGCATTGGCGTGTGTGCGATTCCCAAGTGCAATATTATCTTGATTATGCATTCCATTAGTGTCTGAATTTTGTAGCTCCGAAAAAAATGTCGAAAATCAATCAAACTGGGTTACACATTAACTGACTTGCGGCACACGATGTCAATCCATTAGGCTCTGGGCCACTGATATCATATCAGCAGTAACTGTTCTAGCAATAGGTGTTTTAGCAGTAGGTGACAAAACATAATAGACTCTATGCAATGATAATGGACTGCAAGGCAGAGACGTGTGTCGCGTCTGAAACGTATTGAAACAACAAAAACAATTTTCCACTGAATATGTTTCGCCCGAAAAGCGATTCTCTGTCGAAACGCGTCCGGAATTCATCGGAATATACAACGAAACTGAAAATCGAATTTTTGTTTGTTTTAAAATTTTCAAACGGGGTTTCGAAATGTTTGATAAACTAGTTAAAAATGGAAAAACCGACTTAACATTATAAACTATGCATTAGCATGGCACATTTCTCATAACGGATCTAGACAGATTTATCGTCTGAATGAACAGTGCAGTCGTGCCCGCGGGTTGGCCGAACTTATCTTGATATTCTATCCGAATTTTGATCAAGCTCAGATAATTATGCGACTCGAATAAGCAAAATTAATTTGTTGCGACCAAAAATAGTTACATTAATTAAATTTTTAAAACGTCAATTTACTCAACCAAGTACCAATTCACTCGAGTGAAATGATCCGGTTTGTTCAACACTGTATCCTAAGCATCCATTATAGCGATTCTATTCTATAATCTTATTATTTTTCATTCATTTATTATTCAGTTGTATACTCAGTCGATATATAAAGTGTTGAATTTTTCAATTTTTCATTTGCATTCTCACTCTTGGCAAAAGAAAATGATGATTGATCATGCTGATTCTCAGTCAGACAATCAAATCTTATTCTTGGCTAAAGTTAATACGAATAATATTCTGCGGAATAAATGATTCGTTATTAACATACAGAATGTGCTGGCACATCACATTTTAAATTAATCATTTTGACGAAAAAAAACTTTATTATTAGATTGATTAACTTTATTCAGCTTGGTATTCAATAACATTGTCTAAGTTAGACAGCCAATCAGAGAGCGTAATCCATTCAGTTTGAATCATTGTTAACGCGATTTCATTCAAATCAATGGACAAAATTTGATCAACTTGTACAAAAATAACGATTCGCATGGTGAATGCATGCATGCTGATTGGCCAAGTCTGTGAGCAAGGCCTGTCCACACAGCTTGCTCAGACTTGAAGTATGCCTAAGCAACCCCTCAGAGCTGACTTCAAATAAGTAACGTCTGAGCAAATAAGTTCGTGTGTGAACACCACCGGACTTGACTTAAGTCAAGTCAAATTGGCGGCGCAGTATTAGCTAAGGCTTAATTCAGAAGTAAATCCCGTTTCGAAACAGCCACCACGCGCGCTAACAATACACTTGTCGTAGATGACAGTGGTATCAATTTGAAGCGCAACTATTCTTTTATGTGTTTTCGGTTACAATTATCTCATAAATGGTATCAAAAGATAATTAGAGTCATCGAAAGACAGGTCAATGCAAATCGAAGTTTGCAAATCAGGGCGAACAACAATTGCCTCATCTGACTGAAACTCCGATTTTTCTTATAGAAACCTGGCTTAAACTCGTGCAAACTATCAATCCTATTGACTATATGTTAAAATACTAATAATAGCAACGAATTATTATTACATAGTTCTTTTTAAACAGCCAATGTAACTAACTTTGAAACGTAAAATTAACATTCAAAGATTTTTTAGACACAGTGAAAATTAAACAAGCGCACTTTATTTGGGACAGAGGTTTTTAGCAATGTGCAATTATATAATTTCTTTGAATTTTTACTATAAAATTGTTTTTAACAGATTATTATACTTTTGATTTGATTTGCGATTTCAAAATTGGAGATTTCGAACTCGGTTTAGAAGTAATTCAATTAGTCCAATATTCATATCAAATTACTGTTACTCTCATAATTCAATCCAAAATCACTAATTCATTTAAATTTTCATTCATTTACGACCAAAATGTCTGAAAACAATCTGTTTGTCAATCGCTATGAAAGTCATTCTTCAATTGGTCTCATAATATGTCTGTCGATAGCGTTGTCTCTCATCTCTTGTCAGACATCGACCACAACAAGTGAGCCATCGATGCAATGATCACTCAATTTAATCGCCGACTGATTCGACAGCCAAGAAATCTGTCTAATCTTAGAATTGAGGTAAACATTTCCTTGTGTATAATAATATTTTACTAGATGTTTTATAGAAATACAGAGAGATCCGGACCAAATAATAGTCGATCACTGGCCAGAGCCGCACATTTCTGGTTTAATACACTGTTTGCTGGTCTTGTGCTCCAATATAAAGCTCTCGTCGCAGACACACCGCGAGACGTGTTGTTTAGTGCAGAACTTCGGGCCCTCCGGGTAGTTGTCACAAGTGACCGGACAGGCAGACGCTCTGAGGAACACCCATCGGCCGTTCTGGCAGACTGTGCGCGATTAATACTCATTAAATTAGCTAGTTTAATTACCTTGAGCTTCAGGTGTAGCCAAAGTGGTGTTCGGCTCCGATGCCAGAGTCAGACCAAAGACGAGCGCAAACACAACGAAATGCAATTTCATTGCTCTTCTATTCGCTAATTGATTCGCGATTTGAATTGGATTTCGCTTTTATATCGAAAAATTTGCGACAATTCTGGTAATGAGTGCGACAAACACTTTGATACCGAAAAGACACGGGATTTGACTCTGTTTAAATTCCATATCAATTGTAATCTAGGTGAATAACCGAATGATCTAGATTGAAATATAATTGTTAGGTTATAATTTAA